>VZDJ01000133.1:640799-867345 GCA_008694505.1 Cyanoderma ruficeps
TGGATGGATGGATGGATGGATGGATGGATGCATGGATGCATGGATGCATGGATGCATGGATGCATGGATGGATGCATGGATAGATGGATGGATGATCTCCAATGGAACATCATTCTTGAAAGGGCTAAGGCTCTCCCAGAGATAGAGATTCTTTTTGGGAGCACCCTCTTGGAGGGATGGAGGCTCCTGGAGGTGCTGGATGAGCCACAGCAGGGCAGGTGGCCTTGCTTCACCACTTTCTCCAGTTCTTTCCACAACACCTGCCACATCCCAGAATACAACGAGACAGATGCCCCATTCTGAGCCCACAGCAACAGCATCAATTCCTGCAGCTCCTGGGCCTCTGCCACACAGGGGTCGTAGCTGCAGGAGCTGTCCAGGGGGCATGTGGGAGGGGTCACCTGAGGCCTGGAGTACCTGGGAGCCACAGGAGCTCCTTGGCTCATCCAGGATCCCCTGGACTGGACCCCGGGGTGCTTACACATGATGAATGCCTCCCATCTCCCACCTCTGTGGTTGCCAGTGGCCAATGGCCAGCCAGCCAGCCACAGTGACCAGCATCAGGACAAGCACAGACAGCAGGACACCACCATTGCTCATGGATCTTGTATTATAATACAGTATTTTAGATCATGAGGAATTCTGAATATGGATCTCTTGGGTGTGAAAATAAAATGTCTGTATGTATATATAAGTGAAACAATGAAGGGCTTGAAAAGTTAAGAAAAGGAGATGTGTTTGAAGGAACTAGGAACTTTGTCTATTCAGAGTTTTTTTCTCTCTCCTCTTGCTGTAACATTCCACATCTGGGGTCTGGAATGGGATTTAAATCTGGGCTCATGAATGCCAGGTGCTCTCACCACCATCCAGTTAATCGTGCACGTGCACGGTGGCTTTTGGCAGTCACTGATGCCAGCTGGTGCTGCGGCTTGGCTGCCTCTGCTGGCATCAGGAGCGGCAGCAGGAGTGGCCATGCCCCCACCGTGCCTGGTGCTGCCTCCTGGGAAGGAAAGGCCGCTGCCCTGCTGAGGGCATGACGGTGGTGACAGAGCTTGGAGTGCACAGGCAGTGCTGGGAACAGCTTGTGGAGTCCCGAGCACGGGTCCCAGTGGTGGTGGCGGTGAACGGTGGTGGTGAAGCCTGTGAATAGCGCAGCAATGGGGAGCGCCTTATTGGAGTGGGCTGGGCTTCCATGTTTGCTTTCAGGCATTTCCTGGCCATGTGCATACTCAGGCATTAGCAGGTTCTGTGGGATCTGGGAGACTTGTCCAAAAGGGTTCCTCTGTCTGCACTCTGACAGCTCTCATGGAGGCTCTGGAGGGTCTTGCCAGAAGTAAGAGAGGTGCAGAGATCTTCTTCATCCTGCTCCTGCACAGCCTGCTCCAGAGAGTGCCCTGGGGATAGGCATACCTGCCTTTGCTTCAGAGAGTGCCCTGGAGATAGGCACACCTGCCTTTGCTGCTGGAGGATCTCGTCCAGCATCACATCAAAGGTCTTCTCCTATGGCACTGCCAGAGCATCCTGGCAGCCATGGACTAGAAAGTGGCAGATGCAGAATTACTGCTGTGCCTCTGGCTCCTGGAAATGCCTACTGGAATGGGCTAGGGCTCCATTTTTGTTTTCTGGCCTTCCCTGGTGTTATGGGTTAACACAGTTTGGTTTTTAGTTGAAGAGGAATAGAGAATATTGCCCTGTCAGGACCTTAAAATTATTTAGAATTATTTAGAAAGGACAGGGACCTATCAGAAGCCAATTCTTAGTTACTGGCATATGGTTTGACCACTAAGAAAGCTGAAGGCAACTTTTGATAATACCCATATAAAACTGAGTCTGTCCAAGCCAGGCCCTTTTTGTCTTCTTGCTTTGGAACAGGTAACGGGGCGAGTCCTGGTCCACTGTGTGGCTTCCCAGGGCCTGGCAGCCCGGCCAAGCCTCCTGCTCCCCTCCGCTCCTGCGGGGGTGGGGAGAGCCAGGCCTAGCCCTGGCCATGTCTCTGAGCCTTCTCCTCCCCCCCAGCTGCCAGCAAGAAGAAAGAAAGGCTGCAGCCCCTGGTAGCAGCTTGGGGCTTGGCAAGTCTAGCCCCACACTGTTGCAAGCCCCTCCTGGAGCCTGTGCATGGCCCAGCTGGGCTCTGCTTCTGCCACCGGCTGGGCTGGGCCCACCTCATGAGACTGAGCGGTGGGCAAGAACCATCTATGTCCTTGGCTTGAAATTTCTGACTGCCCAGGTGCTCTGGTCTCTGATCTCTCGGTGTGAGTTCTTTTCCCCCACCATTGGCGTGGCCTTGAGGTCTTGACACCATGAGCCGCAGCCGAGAGAAAGAAGACCTTAGCAAGATGTAAGTCTTAGCACAGATGAAACTTTTAAAGCCCTAACTTCTCCCTTAGTAAGAAAAATGGCCAAGTTGAAGACATGTAAAGAGACAATATAGAGATCTCAAAGTCAGTAAAGGAAGAGTAACCTCTTAGGTAGAAGAAGAAATAACAAGTTGCCTTAGTCCTAAGATGAAAAATCTTCTATGAGTTGCGGTAACAGACTGCAATATGAATATGCTAGAATAATCCTTTAAATCATGAACAATATGAATTGGGGAGATAATTTGTGGATTTTTTGAGCAAAGATATCTGGGATTTACTTAGTGAATATTGAATTAGAAGTTGTGATCTGGTGATCCTATAAGATGTTTGAACAGAGAGAGATAAGAAGAAGCCCTCTGCGCCAGTGAAGAAGTGAAAAGACATCTCCGTTCCCTGAGATGAAAAATTCTTTGCCTTTGAAGTTTCTCATCCTTAAAAGGTGACACCCCAATCTGTAAGTCCACTGCCCATATGTAGTCACAGGAAAGAATACGTGATATAGAAAGTCTACAACTGCAGAAGTTTCTCAGACGGGCTGCTTTTGTAAGAGTTAGAAGCCGTAAGCAGACTGTTTTCTCTTGTGGAAAGTTATGAAAACTAAACAGGAGAGACTTCTCTCTCTCAAAGACTGAATAAAAGACTATTTTATAAGTGGTACTGACCTGAAGTTCTGAGTTTTGTCTCTTTACATTGTTTGTAGAAAAGTTAACATTTTGCAGTGGGAGGAGGGGTTGTTTCAGAAGTTTTCATTTGTTTTTTTTTTTCTTTTCTTCTTTTCTTCTTTTAGTGTGCGTGTTAAAAAAATCTGTTTATGTTTAAGTTAAGCCTGCTTTACCTTTTTCCTTCAGATTCTATCTCAAAGCAACAAAAACACTCAAACCACTACACTGAATTTGGCACACAGCAACAAATGAACATAAAACCACTACAACTGGCTAAGTGCATCCTTGGGGAAGAGTGGGTTCTGCTGATACCCACGTGTCTGAAGGGTAAGAGAGACCTGTCCAAAGGGGTTCCTTCATCTGCAGCCTGGCAGCTTGCACAGAGGCTCTGGGAATGATGAAAACTCTTGCCAGAAGTAAGTGAGGTGTGGTGATCTTCCTCATTCTGCTCCTGCACAGCCTGCTCCAGAGTGCCCTGGAGATGGGCAGACTTTGCAGCTGAGAAACTGCACACCTGTCAGCCAAGAGAATGGAGGAGAAGATGCGTTGCTGCTGAGCCAACAACTGTGGCAAAATCACTTTCCTCAGATGAACTTGGTTCATTATAATGTAATTGTAATATTACCACGCACCTCCATCCAAAGGTACCTGCCTCCAAGGTACAATCACCCCTCACCCCATATAGGGCGAGCACACTATATTTTTTTTTAATATAATTTTCACTCTTTCAGAGTGAAAGTGAGAGAATTTCACACCAATCAGTAACATAGGTATATATGATTAGAGTCAGTCAAGTTCTCCCTACATAAAGTATAAAAGTGAGTTGAGAATGGGGATAGGTAAGAATCCATTGTAACTACTGGCATCAGTTGATGAGCTGAAGCTGTCTTGTCTCCCATAGGAATGCCTTTTGGGTAAGAACTGTACTCTATGCACTCTCAGTACTTTTGTTGGGGATTGGAGCTTCTCTGTGTATAGTTTTGAATACATTTTTGCAGTCAGATACTATCACTGGCAATTCTTAAATGTTAACCTGTCACAGTTTTCTATTAATAAAGAATGTTATTCCATAAACTGTTAGTGTGAGTTCTTCATGGGTGCTGGCAGTCACTGGCTCATACTTACATACTTGAATAAAGTGGAAGACTCGTTGAGAGGGTCATAAAGTGGGAAGACCTGTTGTGGAGTCTCCCTTATGCTGTTGGCATGTGTTCCTAAATAAGTCAGTTGAACCACCCTCCAACCCAGTAGGACTGTTCAGTGAAGGGGGGGGACACTGACAGACTGGTCGGGCACAAGGGTCTTGGCTTTCCTAGGGCTCTGACAAACACTAAGGGTTGAGGAAATCTCCCTTTTCACATAACAGAGTGGTCAGACTCTCTCACGCCTTAAAAGTCCTTCATTGCCAGTACCCAAGCTCAGTGGACAGTGGAGACTGACAGTAGACTGTTGTGGACTGAATGAAGTCACATCATCACTGAGTGCTGCTGTGCTGGACATGCTGGAACTTCAGTACAAAATGGGGTTCAAGGAAGAAAAGTGGTGCCACTTGACACTGCTAATGTGTTTTTCTCCATTCCTCTGGCAGCAGAGTACAGGCCACAGTTTGCTTTCACCTGAAGAGGTTTCCAGTACACCTGGAACTGACTGGCCCAGGGGTATGTAAGAAATGACGCACACTTTTTAAATTTCAAAGGTTTATTAAACATTCACAAAATACAACAAGAGACTGAATAAGGAGAAAGGACAGCGTGCTGAGAGTTGGTGACGCAGCAGCTATGAGCTCATCTACAAAATGCTGCTCCGCCTCTTATAGCCCTGGGGGTTGCATCAGGCAACCCTGGCCCATCCCACAGTCTGTCAGTCGGCACTTCTTTGCTGTTCACTGGTGGAGGCTGCTTTCTTGCAACTTGATTGGAGGTCAGCTGTTCCCATGCCACGCCTCCATGGTATATTGCCATGCCTTCCCTCTTCCCAAATGCGGCACGCAAGGGGCACAGGTACAGGCACTCCCGCCACTTGTCCCAACTACCAAGGCCATCCCTTGACAACCATACAAGGGGGGAAAGGGGACTATGGGGAGACCAGAGGACATCTAAACAACAAGCCACAATAACATAACTATACACCAATAAAGTGCTTCTCTTAATCTACACATAATATTCATCCCTTAATTGCGAAAGCCAACCATTGCATTACCCACCTATAACAGGTAGAAACACAGTCCCACTGCTTGCCATGGGCTGACACAGACTGCACTGGAAAAAGCTGCAGAACACTTGCAATACATTGATGACATCACTGATGCCTTAAATAACCTTGAAATGAAGCAACACACTTTTGAGACAATATTAGTATAGGAGATAATATAGACTGGTCTTTATTGGAGGCCTCCAAAGGACATGTTATTAGAGCATTACCTTCTTTGAGTATACAAGGGAATATTTGTTGGGGATTGGGGAGAGGCAACAGAGATAGATAACTACAAATAGATACAAGTCAGGCAATAGTAAAGTTAGGAATTACCAACAAGCTGACATTAATGATATTTGATTTGAAGCTGAAGAAGCTTTGCAGCCAAAACATGCAAAACCTCACAAACATGTCTTTAGAAGGAAAGATCGGTTTGTTTATAGAAGGGATGATGACATGAATCTGAAATATCAGGAGACTAGATTTCATGGCCCAGGTGCATGACCACTGTGCCTTTTTAAAATTGCTGAGTTTTGCATCTTTTTTTGGCTCTTTATTCCCTGCATGTTGTGCAGTGGAATGGCTCTCCAAAGCTACAATCCCAATGTCATTATCACTATCAAGTGAAAATCCTTCCCCTTCCTATCAGCAGAGCAGAAGGCTCAGTAATGACAAATCACTTGCTTTCCTTCCTTCATCTTTACTGCAGTTCTGGGAAACAAATTTTGACTTGGTATATCAGGTAGATCTTCACGACTGGCATCTCAAGAACTGCATTTTATTTCTAGTTTTTATGATTTCAGAGCATCTTGTCCTGTCATGACAACATTCAGTCCCAGTGTTCTTAAGCAAGTTTTCATCGCTTCCTGCAAGAAGTTTCCAACAACCAATAATTAGTTTATCTGCAAGTAGTTTGACTTTTGCCAAAAAGCATGGCAGAACAAGAATGGAAGCACCCATTAAGACAAGGAGTTCTACAAGGAATGTAGTGAGTCTTACCCTTTTCATCAAATAGTAAAGAATTTACATTTTTCTTGTTGTAAATTTACTTAATCCTCTACATGCTACAATGGAACTATCTATGCCAATTTGTATTTGCCATATTAAATGGTTTGCCAATTTCTATTTCTCCATGTAGTGTCATCAGTATAAGCCAATATGATATAAATACCCAATTTTTTTCAAGTAGTCTTTCATCTCTCCTTAAGGTGATCTTGAAATAAAAGAGTGCATTGATTTTAATATTTTTTTACTCTTCAGAAAGATTTATGTGGATTTATCTTTCCAACTTGCCATGTTGTCTGGTTTTGGCTCGCGCCTGTATCTCAAAAAGAGAAAAGCTTTTTTCCTATTGCCAGAAAGTGCCTAGGAGCTTCACAGGGGCTGCAGTGAAGTGGATGTGAGAAGTTCTGCTTTTCTGCAAGTGGCCTGCAATGTCCAGAGACCTCTCTCAGAAGCATTTTTCCTCCTGAGGAAAACTCCTTAGAAAGAGAAGCTTAATTAAAAAGATTTCATTAATGTTCGGTGGCAATGTGATTTGGATTATGGTTTAGATGTCTAGATGTTGCAAAGAGTCTAAATTAAAAAAAAAAGGAAAAGGGCAAATGTTGCAGGTAACCCAAAATGTTATTTTATTCTGTATTTATCTGTGCCCCAAACTTTTCCTGTCTCTGTAAGGCCTGGTGCTGCGGCCAGTGCCAAGGTGGGGAGTACCAGTTCCTTTACAGTCTGAGCTGCCAAGCAGAATTCTATTTTTGCCTGGTGGCTTTAGCTCAAGGCAGAGGCTCCATCTCATTGGAGGTTGTTTTGGGTGGGTTTTTCTGGGCTCACAACGGTAGCAACTTGGAAAAGCTGCATTTTGCAATCAGAGACTGTTTTGGAGTTTATTTTGCAAACCCTGTAGGCAGCACAAAAGTTGAGGCAGTCTCCGGGGCCCATGTCCCCATGACAGTGCTGACAGACCAGTTCCTCCCCACAGTGCAGGGGACATTGGCAGAGCGTGGCCGGCGGCGGGAGGACGGGGCGGGCGGCAGCTGACCCCACACACGCCGGCCCTTCTCATCTGCCACTAGAACTGCCTCATAAGCCCTACCTTCCAGGAAGGGTGCTGCCATCCTTTCCCCGTGTGTCCCGGACTATACGATTGCCTACGAAGGCCACTGTTCTGGAGGGGTGTGTGGGCAGGGAGGGAATTGCTGTCACTATTTCCCCTTTGTATTTCAAGCCACAAAGTTGAGATGTTGGTGGCCACTGCTTGGGAAAGGGGGAAGTACTCCACTGCTTTGGGTGGGTGTCTTTTTGTTTCTGGGGAGTTGGTGAGTTTTAGCAAATTTCTATCTAGTGATTATATTTTTTGTTGTTGTTTGGTTGTGGGGTTTTTTGTGTTTTCTTTTTTCCCCTTCCTGTTTCACTTGTTAATTTTTTCAACTGTTAATTTTTTCTCTTATATCTGGTTGTATTCCTTTTCTCCTTATTGGTGGAAAGGGATTGGTTATAACAAAAGGAGAGAACTCATTTTAGAACGTTCCCCTTAGCTAGTCTTAAATTGAAATAGTGAGTTAGCTGGGAGAACAGAGAAATATTAATATTAAGCATAACTATAAAGGTGAGATTTATTGTTCTTACAGTGAAATTCCACACCTTTTTAAGTGAGTGCATGCTCACTTAAAACTCACCATACGTTATAACTATCACAATAGTCTAACACAAGTGAGGTATTGTCACAAGAGGACATGAAAAGGACCACGTTCACCCGTCAGGATGTGAGATGAAAAGGAAAAGGGAAGTTTATTTTGGGGATCTCAACTTATATAGTTTTTGGGATTTGGTCAAGGATTGGGGGATGAAAGGAACACCCCTCTGACCCCAGTGGTTAACTCAGAAGTTCATTAATTTGTCCTTCCCCCTAGAAAGAATGTGTTGTTTACAAAATACCAGTCTTTGTTTTTGTTACAAGCCTGAGGAAGCTCTAGTAGAAATGAAAACAATCAGAAGGCTGAAAAATCAAAGCAACAAAGTATCCCATCTCTACAGGTGTAATGATCCTGAAAATCATTATTCTGAACAAGTGACCGTATGTTATTCTGTGATGTCCTTGAGGTGAAAGAGTATTCATACATAATAACAACACAGTTTTTTTACAGAGTGGATGATGGATAAATCTGAGATGAAAAAGTGTCCATCAGTGGCTAGATTTTCAATCCCTTGGGATGTGGTAAGGCAGTATGGATTCTTACTCAGCTTCAAAATATTCAGTGATAGACATTTTCTTGGTTTGTGTCCTCTTGTTGCCAAAACAACTGGGGCAAATCCCTTCTGTTTAGAGAGCTAGTGAAGAACATCCTACGAGGTCCCAAATTCTGAGATACTTCTCACTTATCGAATGTGCTGATTGGTGAGCACCACAAAAAGTCCTACTCCAAGCTGGCATCCACATGTCTGGGCAGTATTATGCAGATTTCTTTAGACATACTTTTATTAGAGGTTACATAAGAAATTTCAAACATCAAAAGAAGGATTAAGAGGTTTGTTGTGCTTCAGGTGTAAAAGATTTTCTAAAAGAGGAAAAACTGGAAAAACCAGATCCCAAACCTGGCACTCCAGCCAGAGTCTGATGTGTTTCAAAGTGAATGCAAAGGAGTAGACTTTGTTGGAAAATTTACAAAATGACTAGGTTGGAAGAGACCTTCAAGATCATCATGTCCAACCCATGTCCTAACACCTCAACTAAAGCATGGCACCGAGTGCCATATCCAGTCTTCTTTTAAACACATCCAGGGATGGTGACTCCACCACCTCCCCAGTCAGACCATTCCAGTTCTTCATCACTCTTACAGTGAAAAACTTTTTCCTAATATCCAACCTATATTTCCCTTGATGCAGCTTGAGACTGTGTCCTCTCGTTCTGTCAGTTGCTGCCTGGAGAAAGAGACCAACTCCCACCTGATACAACCATCTTCCTGGAAGTTGTAGGGAGTGATAAGGTCACCTCTGAGTCTCCTGTTCTCCAGGATAAACAACCCCAGCTCACTCAGTCGTTCCTGACAGGGCTTGTGTTCCAAGCCCCTCACCAGCCTTGTTGCCTCCTCTGGATGCGCTCAAGCGTCTCAACATCCTTCCTAAACTGAGGGGCCAGAACTGGACACAGCACTCAAGGTGCAGCCTCACCTGTGCCAAGTACAGGGGAAGAATGACCTCCCTGCTCCTGCAGACCACACCATTTCTGATCCAGGCTGTGGAGTCCCTTCAGCCATTCAATGTAATCTTTGTATACAATGTTTTGGTCGGTTCAGTCTCCCCCTCAATGACCTTGGTCTTGTGGTTCCTTCCCCCTCGGTGTGTCTCCATTGGCTTCAAGTCAATGCACTTACCTGCCCTTTTCCCCGCCCCCAGACCCTCAACTTAAGGAGAGACGGGGGTGGAGTTCTCTCTCTCGCCTCTTGGCCTTCCCTGTCTTCACCTTCTTCTCCCCCCCCCGCTCGGGGTGCTGGGGGGAAGAAATAAAATGGACCCTGTGCTTAACAAAAGAGACTTGTCTCATCTGTTTCCCTGACGATGCCTGCACCTCCCTAGACAAGATGAACACTGTTGCCACACAATGTAACACCAGGTCAGGTGCCATTGGCCTTCTTGCCCACCAGGGCACACTGCTGGCTCATATTCTGTCAGTTGTTGACCAGTACCCCCAGGTCCCTTTCTGCCTGGGCACTGTCCCACCACACCGTCCCCAGCCTCTAGAGCTGCAGGAGTTGTTGTGGCCAAAGTGTAGGACTTGGTGCTTGGACTTATTAAACTGCACCTTATTGGACTCTGCCCATCCATGCGACCATTCCAAGTCTCTCTGCAGAGGTCTTCTCTCTTCCAATAGATCGACACATGCTCCCAGCTTAGTGTTTGCAAATTTACTAATGAAAGACTCAATACCCTTATCCATGTCCTCAATAAAAAATATCAAACAGAACAGGCCCTAGCAGAGACCTTTGAGGGTCACCACTGGTGACTGGCCACCAGCTGGATGCCGCACTGTTCACCACCACTCTCTGGTCCTGATTGTCCCGCCAGTTCCTAACCCAGCCATGAGTGCTCCTGTCCAAGCCCCGGGCTCCCAGCTTTTCCAGGAGTATGCTGTGGGAGACAGTGTCAAAGGCCTTGCTAAAGTCCAAATAGACAACATCCACAGACCTTCCTGCATCCACCAGGTGGGTCGCCTGGTCATAAAAGGAGATCAGGTTGGCCAAACATGACCTACCTCTCCTAAACCCGTGCTGGGTCTGATACCCTGGCCATCGTGTAAGTGCTGTGTGATGACACTCAGTATAAACTGTTCCATTACCTTACTGGGTACTGAGGTCAGGCTAACTGGCCTATAATTATCAGGATCCTGCTTCCCACCCTTTTTGTGAATGGGTGTCACATTGGCCAGCTTCAAGGCATCTGGAACCTCACCAGTGAGCCAGGACTGATGGTAAAGGATGGAGAGCAGCTTCACAAGCTCATCTGCCAGCTCCCTCATCACCCTGGGGTGGATCCCATCTGGTGCCATAGATTTATGAATATCCAAGCATCTCAGCTGTTTTCTGACTGCCTCCTCTTGGATAATGGGGGGACCATTCTGTTTCCTCACACCATCAGCCAACCCAAGAGGACAGTTGTCCTGAAGCCAAGTCATTTTCCCACTAAAAACTGAGGCAAAGAATGGATTAACCACATCTGCCTTCTCTTCATCAGCAGTTACTAAATTCCCTCCTGCATATAATAAAGAACAAAGGTTGGTCTTACCCTTCCTTTTACCATTAATATATTTGTAAAAAGATTTTTCATTATCCCTTACAGAAGTTGCCATTTTAAGTTCAAACTGATCTTTGGCCTCCCTAATTTTATTCCTACATTCTCTAGCAGCCCCCTTAAGTACTTCCTGAGAGACCTGATCCTCCTTCCAAAGATGATACATCCTCTTTTTATTCCTAAATTCCCCCAAAGCCTTCTTGTCCATCTTGGCTGGACATTTGCCTTGTTGACTCATCTTTCAGCACACAGGGACAGTCTGTTCTTGTGCCCTCAAGATATCTGTTTTGAAGCACTCCCTTCTTTCCTGAATTCATTTGTTTTTAAGGGCTGCTTCCCAAGGAACTCTCTGAATTAGTCTCCTAAATAGGCCAAAGTCTGCCCTCCAGAAGTCCAGCATAAAAGTCTTATTGATGTTCCTCCTGATTTCACCAAACATCAAGAAGTCTATAATTTCATAATCACTGTGCCCCAAGTGGCCTCCAATCACCACATCTCCTACCAGCCCATCTCTATTTGCAAACAACAGGTCTAACATAGTCCCTTCCCTGGTGGGCTCACTTACCAGCTGCAACAAAAAGTTGTCCTCTGCACACTCTAAAAATTTCCTGGACTGCCTCTTTTTTACTGTATTAAGTTCCCAGCAGATGTCTGGCAGGTTGAAGTCACCTACAAGAACAAGGGCTGATAATCCTGAAACATTCTCCAGCTGCTTGTAGAATAAGTTGTCCACCTCTTCTTCCTGGCAGGGTGGATGATAACAGACTCCCAGTAGGATGTCAGCCTTGTTGGCCTTCCCCTTAATTCTTACCCATAGGCATTCAACTTCATCATCACTAGTTTTAATACCTATGGTGTCAAAAGCCTCCCTAATACAAAGGGCCACCCCTCCACCCCTTCTCCCTTTCCTGTCTCTCCTGAAGAGCTTGTAGCTGTCCAGCGATTGAATCCAATGCAGCACTCCAGCTATGTGAGTCATCCCACCACGTTTCTCTGATAGCCGCTACATCATAGCTTTGCTGCTGCACCATGGCCTCCAGCTCTTCTTTTTTGTTACCCATGTTACATGCAATAGTATACATGCACCTCAGGTGGCCTACTGATTTCATCCCTAGCTCAGGCTTACCACCCTTGGGTCTGCTACCAGACAGCCCAGCTGTACCTCCTTCCCCCTTCAAACCTAGTTTAGAGCCCTCTCAACGAGTTCTCCCAGTTCATGAGCTAAAAATCTTCTGCCTTTAACAGAGAGATGGAGCCCATCTGGTTCCAGCAGGCCAGGTGCTGTAGAAGTTGCTCCATGATCAAAGAATCCGAAATTCTGCCAATGACACCAACCCTTGAGCCACTTGTTGATAATGTGAGCTCTCCTATTCCTTTCACTGTTTTTCTCAGACACCAAAAGGACTGAGGAAAAGACTACCTGTGTCCCTGACCTATCAACCACTTGACCAGTGCCCTAAAGTCCCTTTTAATTGCCCTGACACTGCTCTTTTCAATCTCGTCACTGACAGACTGGAGTATCAGCAGTGGGTAATAATCATAGGGCTGAATCAGCCCAGGCAGTCTCTCAATGATATCCCATACCCAGGCCTGAGGGAGGCAGCAGACCTCCCTGTGGGATGGGTCTGGTTGACATATGGGGCCCTCTGTTCCCCTCAGAAGGGAACCACGCACTACGACTCCTCTTTTCTTTTTGATGTTAGAGGTGGTGATCCATCTTACAGATGAATCATAATTGGGAGGCTCACTGGGCAGATAATTTTCTTCTAAGTCATCTGACTCTCTAGATCCAGGGGCTCATACCTATTCTGAAAAATTGGTATTTATTTTAAATTAAAAAAAATAAAAAAGGTCTCAGTACTTTTTTTAACTTACATCAAGATAAAATGAGGATTAAAATTTTTAATGATAAATTAGAATGATAGACTGCAGAATATCTAGGAATTTTGTGGCTAGGAAGTTCTTTAGGAGATGTGATACGAAGCAGGGAGTGAAACCCAAAGATGTCCTGTCTGAGGTCAGCTCACTAGTCACAGGGCTAGCGTAATTTCTAACATTTTTTTATCATCCATTGGCTTTTTGCATTTTGCCCCTACCCCTTCAAATGCTTGCTTTTGCTTCAGTCCAGATCAAAACCAACTACAAGAATCACCGGTTTATTTATTCATTGTTATGGTAAAAACAGTAATTTGCAGTCTTTGCATGAATGTATATTGACATGTGAATGTAAAATTAAATAGTTCAATTCAAAAAAAGAGGCAAGTATATAATCAGTCACAGAAATCATAAAACTATCCGTATCCCCCAATTATTTCTAGTTCCAAATTAATATCCTAAACTACCTCTTTTGAGGTGAATAAAGTAATCATGAGGATATTGCCTATTTTGGAAGTGCTCCATCACTTCCCATCTCTTTCATACCTCTTATTTTAACTAGCTATTCTTGTCTGAACCCAGCAACTTAGTGGTAAACATATTTCTAAGAAGCCTACTCCAAATTTGCTCAATAGCACACTTATTCTTTTCATTAATTTCTTTTCATTCTTTCTTTGATGGATTTATGCAACAGCTTCACAGGAAATTCCCTTAGCACAATTTAATTACTGCATACCTTTAACCTTTAATGTTTTCCGATGAAGACGTCTGAGGCCACAGTCTGTTCATGCTGGAATATGTTAGAATTTCAGGAGGTGAATATAAAATAATAAACTATGTAGTTGAAGAGGTACTTAAGATTTTGTTTAAATATTTAGTCTGAAATCACAGAATCACAGAATGTGTAGGTTGGAAGAGACCTTCAAGATCATTGAGCCCAATCCAGCCCTAACACCTCAACTAGGTCATGGTATCAAGTGCCACATCCAGTTTTCTTTTAAACACATCAGGGATGGTGACTCCACCACCTCCCCGAGCAGACTATTCCAGTATTTAATCACTCTTTCAGTGAAAAACTTCTTCCTAATATCCAACCTATATTTCCCTTGATGCAGCTTGAGACTGTGTCCTCTCATTCTGTCAGTTGCTGCCTGGAGAAAGAGACCAACCCCCAGCCATCTACAACCACCCTTCAGGACGTTGTAGAGAGTGATAAGGTCACCTCTGAGTCTCCTTTTCTCCAGGCTAAACAACCCCAGCTCCCTCAGTCGTTCTACGTATGGCTTGTTTTCCATGCCCTTCACCAGCTTTGTAGCCCTCCTCTGGACACACTCAGCCATCTCAACGTCCTTCCTAAACTGAGGGGCCAGACCTGGACACAGCACTCACGGTGTGGTCTCACCTGTGCCAAGTACAGGGGAAGAATGACCTCCCTGCTCCTGCTGGCCACACCATTCCTGATACAGGCCAGGATGCCATTGGCCCTCTTGGCCACCAGGGCACACTGCTGGCTCATGTTCAGCCGGCTGTTGACCAGAACCCCCCAGGTCCCTTTCCTCCTGGGAACTGTCCAGCCACACCGTCCCCAGCCTATAATGCTGCAGAGGGCTATTGTGGCCAAAGTGCAGGACCCGACACTTGGACTCATTAAACCTCATTTTGTTAGACTCTGCCCATAGATCCAACTGTTCCAGGTCTCTCTGCGGAGCCATCCTATCTTCCAAGCGGTCAACACACACTCCTAGCTTAGTGTCATCTGCAAATTTACTAATAAAGATTCAATACCCTCATCCATGCCATCAATGAAAATATTGAACAGAGCTGGCCCCAGCACAGACCCCTGGGGGACACCGCTGGTGAGTGGCCACCAGCTGGATACAGCACCATTCACCACCACTCTCTGGGCCCGGCCATCCAGCCAGTTCCTAACCCAGCAATGACTGCTCCTGCCCAAGCCCCGGGCTCCCAGCTTTTCCAGGAGTATGTTGTGGGGGACAAAAGTATCAAAGTATCAAAAGTATCAAAGGCCTTGCTAAAGTCCAAATAGACAACATCCACAGACCTTCCTGCATCCACCAGGCAGGTCACCTGGTCATAAAAGGAGATCAGGTTGGCCAAACATGACCTACCTCTCCTAAACCCGTGCTGGCTGGGCCTGAGACCCTGGCCATCCTATAGGTGCTGCATGATGTCACTCAGTCTAAACTGTTCCATGATCCTGCCAGGTACTGAGGTCAGACTGACTGGTCTATAATTACTGGGATCCTCCTTCCCACCCTTTTTGTGAATGGGTGTCACATTGGCCAGCTTCAAGGCATCTGGAACCTCACCAGTGAGCCAGGACTGATGGTAAAGGATGGAGAGCAGCTTCACAAGCTCATCTGCCAGCTCCCTCATCACCCTGGGATGAATCCCATCTGGGCCTATAGATTTATGAGTGTCCAAGCATCTCAGCTGTTTTCTGACTGCCTCCTCTTAGATAATGGGGGGATCATTCTGTTCTCTGACACCATCAGCAAACCCAAGAGGACAGTTGTCCTGTAGGCAAGTTGTCTTCCCACTAAAAACTGAGGCAAAGAACGGATTAACCACATCTGCCTTCTTTTCATCTGCAGTTACTACGTTCCCTCCCTTAATCAACAGAGAGCAAAGGTCAGTCTTACCTTTCCTTTTACCGTTAATGTATTTATAGAAATATATTTTATTATCCTTTACAGAAGTCGCCATTCTGAGTTCAAACTGAGCTCTGGCCTCCCTAATTTTTTTCCTACATTCTCTAGCAGCCCCCTTAAATACTTCCTGAGGGACCTGTCCCTCCTTCCAAAAATGATACATCCTCTTTTTATTCCTGAGTTCATCCAAAACCTCCTTGCTTATCCAGGCTGGGTGTTTGCCTCGTCGACTGGTCTTCCAGCACACAGGGACAGTCTGTTCCTGTGCTCTCAAAAACTCTGTTTTGAAGAACACCCTCCTTTCCTGAACTCCTTTTTTTTTAAGGGCTGCTTCCCAAGGAAATCTCTGAATAAGTCTTTTAAATAGGCCAAAATACAGCAACTAAATATCCATTAACAGGTTTAGAAAATACAAATAAAATTTGCCACATTGGTGGGCATCAGACTATTTTAATTTTGCTAAATAAAAGACATCTATCTTTAATTTTAAAAGTCCAGCTAAAAAAGTTAAAAATCAGGATTTGCTGTAATAAGAAGCTGCACTTCTAGCTCTGCTTTAAGATAAAGTTTTCTAGTCCTTTCCTTTTACCTTCCCCAGGTGAGTAACAAGACCCTGCTGAGATCATTTAGCCACATTGGCTCCAAGGTTCCTACCTCCCTGCCTTGGGCCTGAGTGTGACTGTAGTGACAGATGCCTGTGCCTGCATGTGTCAGGCAAGGGCTGCTACTTGCTTCCAAAAGGTTACTTGATATGGCATCCCCAAAGAGTCTGTAATCCTTGTTTGCTTTGTTCTGCATTGCTTAATATCCAGTGACTCAGCAGCATTCTCTGCCACCTACTGGCATATTTTCCCTGTTATTTTATACATTGTGAAACAACCACTAATTTCATTTAATGGGTGAGGAACGAGCCTGCCACACATAATTCCCTAGCATGTTATGTGAGATCTTATCAGGGAACTCTCACAGCCCCAGGAAAAGTTTAGCTATCATTTCTGTAAAGGCTCAGTTTTGTGGAAAGACAGTTTTAAAATGTTTATCCTAGTGATCATATGGGGTCCGGGAACCCAAGAAAATTGCAGGGTAGGTACCAAGGAATAGTTACTGCATAAGTGATAAGCAGATGCTCCAGAAAAGACACTAAACAAGCTATGGAGCAGCATTGCCACAGCCTCGAAGCTTCTCCAGAAACAGGTAGTCAAGGCAGCTGCTGGTGTATTCCTGCTCCGTGGGATAAAGAGACCCAGCTGATCCACCTTCAGCACTGTTCCTTGCTAGCCCTGCACTTTCATGCTGCCTTTTGGAGCCTGAGCATGGTTCGAATAGTCCTTAAAATGAAGCAGGCATCCATCTTATGCTGACAAAGGGACAGCTGCTCTGATTTATGGTCGTACAGGACATGTCTGTACCAACCCTCAGCTTAAAATAAGTTGATTGAATTGCTTCAAATGAATGAGCATGAACTTACTGGATTTTTCTGAGGTGGTTAAGGTTTTTAGTTTGGAAGACATCTCTGTTTATTTTATCCCTTATGTTCCACCAGCTGAGGGCTTCACAGGTGTTTTATGCAAGGCACAGCTGTGGGATGTGCACCTCAGAGGTTGTTCATGGAGAGCATCCATACAGGATAATAAATGCTGTTTAACCAAGCAGACATCAGAAACAACAAATTTCTCTTAGTATTGAACATGTTGTGCCAGTGTCCGGAAAAGGGAGAATCATCTGTGGCACTGGGTCCATAATCAGAGCAGTGTACCTCCCACAAGGCCACAGGTGACAGCATGCCTGCCTCAGTCCCAGCAGGTCCCACCTAGGGGATACTATTGTATCTGGGCATGAAGTGCCAGTAAATACCTAAACTCTAAAATCCATAGGAAGCCAACTGGCCTGGAGGAAGCAGTGAGCTAGCATAGTAGGTGGTGGTGGTGAAGGGCCCACCCATGGGACAAGAACACAGTACAAACCTTTCTTGCCCTGTGGACTCTAGGAAAACGACGACTATTTCTCACATGATGAAAATCCTAAACAAAAGTGGGTTTTTTCCCCTGTAAAATCAGCTGAGCAGCCCTGCTCCTGGCACCCTCTGACCATCTCTCATGTGATGTAGAATTCAGTTTCCTCATGGACAGGTTCAAGAGGACTACTGGAGGAACAGCAGTAGCACCTGAACCACAGGAAAGCAGATTTTGGGTACTAAAAATATTAAAAGCGAGTCTGTTCAGAGGAGGCAACTTTGAATTTTGCTCATGGGTGTAAAAAGGTTAATATCACCTTTTGAGAGTTCAGTATCACCATAGCCAAACTGATGTTACTGCCATTGGAAAAATAGTGCTTTTTGTGTCCACAAGATTCACCAAAACAAAGATACACCCATATACAAATTATACCCGTATTATAAGCACATTCATGACTCCAGACACACTTTCAAAGGATTTGACCAGCTAACAGAACTAAACCCAGTGCTGTATTTAACATACCAGAAGATTAGGAAAACCAGAAGATTAGGAAGCTTTGGAAGATTAAGAAGATTAGGAAACATTACTGAGACATTAGATATGGGGTTATGATTGTTGACAAATCAAACAGGAGAACCCATATCTAAAGATGGAAAAAAAATTAGTCTCTGAAACAATCGGGAATGTATTCCTTCTCAATGGATTTTCCCAAGACACATTCTCAGCCCCCTCAGCTAACCTCACCGGAGGATATAGTAGATAAAAAGAGAGATTGTGTCTATCAAAGCTATTGCGTTTGTCATCTAATAATTTATGTGTTGGATACTAAGTGTTATTACTGAGTGATGAAAAGGAGTGTAAACTCTATCTGTGGGACAGTTGCTTGAGCCAAAGGTATTATGATTAGTGGGAGACCCATAGTTTCAGTGATTATCTTGAACTATCCCAGAAGGATTTGCTCATCCTAAGCAACAGTTAGAACAGCCTGTTTCACTTGCTTTGCCAAACTTTAGCTGAGGGGAACATGAAAAATATCCATAAGACAAAGAAAAACCCATAACCACAAGAACAGGAGATATAATCTGAGTATGAAAGAAGTTAGAGCAAAAAAAAAGAAGTGGAGAAAAAGGTCTCCAGCACTACCAGCCCAAGAATGCAATGACTGTGGGGCCAGTAGGAGGCCCAAGAAGTTGCCTCATCTGCAAGAAGTCATTTTCAGGGACATCACTAGGGGAAGGATGTTGTTTATTTGCTTGGTTCTTATTTCTCCATAGGCTGCTCATTCCATTACTGGAGAAGGGCTGTTGAACTGCAGGGACCTTCATCTTGGCTGTTTTTATGTTGCCTACCATCTTTGTTAATAAGACTGTGGATTGTTTCCCTGAGTTTTCTGCCTTCTGTCTTAGTGAAGAACTTTCTCACGCAGCTTCATGAAAACAATATCTATTCTTAGAATGTTTGCATACGTCTCCTCTGAGAGCAGAAATGATTGATGGTGATGTCCACCATCCAGGTTGAGAGGTGGCGACCTCTGTAGCCAATCTCTTGACCGCTGTACAAATGTATAAATGGAGTTAGATTTGTAAATAAAGTAGGGAAGAGTTTGTTCCTCGCTGCGATGCTCTGTGCCTGGTCTCTTTCTGTCCCTAAAGTGGGACACACTCAGCCTCGGCCAGCAACAAGTGGTGACCCTGAACGTGTGCGGACTGCAGCCTGAGCAACAGTGGATGAATCAAAAGCAGCTTCTGGAGTGAGGTAAGATGGATGGAAAAAGCATGGAAAGATTTATTTTCCTTGGAAAGTAGCCATATGTAAATTGTATAATAAGGAGTGTGACTTAGCTGAACTCCCAAAGACAGTCTCTTAGCTCCCTTTCCAAGGAAACAGCCTGAAGTCATGGGAAATTTTCTGATTCTTCGCCTTCTTCAGAGAATTGCTGATAGCAGTCTGCTAAGTAGACTTCAGATTCTCTTGAAATAATTTGTTTATAATTTAACTCTTTTTTTTTTTTTTGGCAGAAAGTGAGAACAGATCTCTTGATGGTCATAAGTGTTCATAAGGGTTTTTTATTTTCAGGCTGGATTAGACCACCTCAGAGAAATAGTGGTTGAAACCTGAACTCCTGGCATGCTCGGGAGAAGATGTTGGCCACTGCAGTAAATATGGTAGTGGAAAACACAAGAATGAGAAGAAAGGAACAGGATCCTCTTTCCTCCTCATACATTCCTATGAATTCACAATTAAAAGCAACTTCATCATTCTGCAAATTAAAAAAAATTGTAACATCTGCTTTATTTCTTTACACCAAAGTTATTGAATCTGGTGAAAGAACATATTTTCAATTTGATAATTTCTCACCCAGCCTATGGAGTAGCCTGTTACACGATATTCAGAATTCATTCTCTAAATAATTCCAATGATGTATTATTAAGAATGACAAGATTTTAATTGATTTCCAGCAGTTTTAGATTACACTTCACCCTGCACTGCATCTACAGTCTACAGATGTTTGATCCTGGAGCTGTCTTCCAGCAGCAGTTTGGCAGCATTTGTGAAACAGTTGGTGTGTTAAAACTCCAAACATGTTTCTAAGGGCCTGGTGCTGGAACTAAAGGGGTATGGCATTTTTCATATTAAGTAATGATATATATGATGGTAATTGCAGTGTCTTTTCCACAAGATATTTATAAGGATCAAAACCTTCCTCTGTCACTTATTCTCATGCTAGGTCTACCACTATGTGAAAATCTATAAATAACTCACTATGAGCAATATTAGGTTTTATTAGTTGAGGTGGGGGGGGGAAGCAATGGGTTTACTCTTCTTCCTTCAGTCCTTCTCAAGCAGATCTCCATAGTTCGGTGATCATAACCAAGTAGGGATTTGGCTCAAAGGTTAATGCTCTGTTTGCTTTGCTCCATGTGATTTTGAAGACTTGGCTGATATATTCAGCTGTGTAACTCTCTACTATTATTTTGAAATAAATTAAAATGCTTGAAGAATTTTCTGACTTACCAACACTTCTGTATTGACATAGCTCTCTGCTCTAGCCATTACGATTTTCCCCTGGGAGGAGCTAGCTTGACAGCTTGGTAGTTTGAGTTAAATGACTTAAATGATAAGTGGCATTTTGTTCTCATTACACTAAGAAAAGTCAATCAATATAAAGCCCATCAATGGATTAATATAAAAGCAGAAACCAAAGAAAACTGATATTAAATGGAAATTTAGGATCCATTATATTGAACACTACAACTCAGTTTCCTGAACTAGAGTTGACAAACCACCAGTAAATGTCCAGCAGGGAGTAGTTCCACTGTGATTATACTGACTAGATGATTTAATAGGCCTTTTTCCTCTCTAATACCTATGAACATATGAAAATCAATGGCAGCCCACTTAGTGGAAGTACCTTCCCTCTTTTGCTCCAGATGCATGGTTTGAGCTACCTATGCAAAGCAATGCTAACGGAGATGCCAGCTGTGTGTCATCTCCAGGATGAAAGCCTCATACAGAAATTCTAATCCAAAATCCAAAGGATTTATTTGGAACTCTGAAAAACACCACCTCCTTTCCTTTGTGGGAACTTCAGGCAAAACTTGTGACAGGAGAGGAGAGAGAGTGCCAGGTGTCGGTTGTAGAACAAGGTGGGGACCAGCTGGCAGGAGCGTGAGATCTCTGCCCAGCACATGTTTCCCTCCCAGAGACCCTTTTGGGATACAGGTCCTTGCCATTTGGTGGACAGAAGATGGGATAGGTATGCAGCTGTGTCCTCCCTTGAGGCTTCTCCTCCATTTGAGAGCCTTGAGAGCACCTAACTGAGGAATGTGCCAAACAGCCCAACCAAGTGGATTTATTCAGATTGGTCTTCTGATCACGTTGTCCCATAGGCTGTGGAAATGTGTCTGAGGAGTGGAAGCAGCTGCCCCCTCTGTATAAAACCCTCTGCCAAGGTTTTATTATACTTTTCATTTCTGAGCTGTCATTTCATTTACTTTCCAGTAGATGCTACTCTACTCTACATGCTCGCTAATCAGGAATGGCTCCTTACTCAAATGCCAGAAACATTTCCTTACTAAATGCCAGAAACCATTGATAGAAACATTTCTTTGTGTATTTTCAGAATACAGGAAAACAATCTGAAACCATCAAAAGTTGATCAATGGTATGACATGTTTAATTAACAAGCAAAAAGGAAGGAGCATGACTATGCCTACCCAGTGAAGCCCATGGTGATAAGCCTGTGCAGAACTGAGCTCAATAATTCAAAAACATTTTAGTAAACAGTGGCAGGAATATAGGAGATTGCATTATACATCAGCAGTGCTGGTAAAAAGCATGGGTGTAGGAAAAGCAATCAAATAGTAGGTTTTGCTGGTGAAATAAAGGAAAATGGAATAAAACATCCTTTCTGAAACAATCTTTATGAATTAAAACAACAAATTTGACCACAAATTGTTTTGTGTTCCTACTTATAATATTGGATATTATTTGCACATCTCATCCTTGATGAATTTTTACATATTTCTCTGCTTTTCTCGCAAAAAAAAAAAAAAAGGTGTGTGGTGGAATCCTTATTATTAAAGAACTTGCAGGACTTCTTGAAAACCTTTTAGGACAAAGGACATAGCTTAGCTAAAATAGAAATAAAATTAGAAGATTATTATGATATTTTACATAATTATATATATATAATTATATATAAAATATTATATATTTTAATCCCTCTTCCCCCCCCACTCCGTGCTTTGGACACAAAGCCTGCCATCCATTAGAAAGCAGGAAAATAAATCTCCTAATCTGAGCTGGGCCTGCTGGAAAGAAAAGGTAAGTACCTTGTTCAAATCTATGTTCATGTTATTTGAAGTCACACTTTTTATGTTCTTCTGCTGGAAGTACTGGAAGGATAAAAGCTGATTCTACATGTCTCACATCAAGCAATTGTTTTATATCAAAGGAGGGAGGACACTTAATTTCCACAGGAGCCCTGTCCCAGTGTCAACTCCCCGTGGTGTTGAAGACTGACAGCACCCACTTGCTGACATCCCCATTCAAAACCTTTGCCTTCTATGCAGTACATGCCCTAAAACTTTCTCCTGCTCTTGCTTTTAAGGAGACAGACTCATGCATACTCACTAATAAAACAACACAGGAAATTCTTTGAAATGATGAAAAGGTAAAAGAAAAGAAAGGAGGAAATGTTGGTCAAATTTACTGTGAATATTAATAAATGGTGACAAGCAAAGTTTTACCAACGTTGCTTATTTCCATAGCAATTAATCTCAAAATCTTGGCCTTTCCCCCCCGCCCCCCATGATAATTATTCCAGTAAATTTTAAAGTAAGTGGCAGCATTAACTTAATCTTTTATTTAGCTAATAGGAAAAGGTTGCATTAGAGCATTCCTGGAATAAATGTGAGTGTTCCTTAAACTGAATGCATAATGGCAATTCCCCATTCAGGTGGGAAATGCACTAAATATGGCTTTGTCATATCTTGACCTTTTATTTCAAGTGTCGCATTATCTGACCTTATTCTTCAAGTTCTAGTTAATCAAATCATGCTGTTTTGTGAAAATTGCAGCTTTTAATAGAGGAATAATGGTTCCCTGAGAACTGCAGAGAAAATCTTAATTTCAACAGCTCCTAAAGCAAGTATGAGGAACTTCAGCATCTATGGTTAAAAAAAAGTAACAGAGCTTCAGTTCCATACTTTGGGCATCTATAACGGTGAGCATTACACATAGTGTGTCTGTGTGGAAAAACACAGTCCTACATACAGAATGAGGGAAAATGATTCAGGTCAAGAGATGCCTGCACAAATCTGGGGATGTCCTTTTCCAGATACCATTACACATCCAGGCTGTAATGCCATTTAACAGTGCTGCTGAAGCCTATGGGAGGGATTCAGCTCTATTAAGCCAAGATTAATTTAACTCCAAGAGTCTTATTTGTGCACCCGATAAGCTTTAATCACAACGTTTCAGGCAAGGCTGTAACCTGCACCAGGGAACTTGGCTTCCTTCTGCACCCTCATCACCACCATTTATCACGGTCCTGTTGAACCCTGGTCCTCACCCACCCCAGTTCCTGATCAGTTTGTTTCTCATTTGAACTTTAGCTGCTTGAAAGATGTCAACAGAAATCCCAATGGAGGCAAGCTTTGCAAACAGGATGCTGTTGCTTTGCATAATAGATAATCTTTTTTGAACATTTTGTGTGAGAACTGCAAGTCGACATCAGGAGAAAGATGACTAAGAAATCATCTCAGGAAGCAGGGCATACGCACATTGGGGGTACCACATGGCATAGTCATAGTACAAATTACAAACACACGGTCCTGTGCAGAGCAGAGCCGCCCCAGCACTGGCTCTGCTGCTACCTGCTGGTCCTTCATGTGCCTCCCACATCCCAAGGCTGCCCTCTCCCTGGCCGATGGCCACAGGGGCTTCAAATGGGGCAAACACAGGGGAAATGGATCCTATAAGCACACCATGAACATCAGAAAATTGAAGTCACCATGCTCCAGCTGAACAGCCTGCAGAGATAGAGGGTGCAAATACAAGGGTACAACACAAGACTCAGTTTCCATGTGTCCTTGCACTGCTGGAATAGAAGAAAAGAGGGTAGATGGCCATTGGCAGCCCTTGGGCTACCACAGGCGCCTGGGCACTGCCAACCGTGCCCTATCCCCTACAGCATGGGTTCAAAGGGCTCAGGTTCAGCCTCCTGGCACTGCTGTCACCTCTTTCCAACCACAAAGCCAGGTATCTCCTCATTCAAAACCTTGAAAATACTCTGGTTCCTCATTGCAGTGCAGGGAAGGGAGACACATGGGTTTTCTCATTTTCTTTCAAATGAAAGATGATGGGCCAGTTTGTTAAAGAAAGGGGATGTGGCAATTCTGCTGCTACTTTGCTGTGAGATCACTTGGGTATTCCTTAAACACTCTATACTGAGTTTACCCAGCCATAAGACACATGCAGACCTCATAGAAGTATTCTGAGAAGAACTGCAATTTCAGATCCTCCAGGGTAAACTGCTCAAGCAGAGCATTGTGATTTATTGATGATTTCTTCAGCATTTAACATTTTCCACAGGCCATGGTTCAGCTAGGAAAGACAGAAGACACCATAGTTGTGATCTTTTTTCCTTCCATGCAAATGGTAACCTAGACAATATGCAAACACATCTGCCTAAATCAAAGCAGAATTTTCATCCTCACCCGTCCCTGCTCAGGCACAAAAGTTGGCAGCAATTAGAGAGGTTCAGAAATCAAACATGGAAAGAAAGATGAGAGGCACGCAACTGCATATTTAAATAAGATACAGCTGGTAAAGAAAAGGAATCTTTCTTAAAAGGTCACCTAATCCACTAGGACAAAAAAAGAAGTACATATTATTTATTCCATTTTCGTGAAAATGTTTTTAGCACAGATACTTATTTTTCAACCTTCTTTGGTGTCTATGCGAGACATTAATTCTCAGGTAATAAATGATAAACTGAATTAGACTTTTCCAGAAAAATGGAACAGATGGGAGTTATGCCTCAGTTATGCTATAATAAAACCAGCAATTATAGTCTGCACTATCTAAACCCCACAGGTCTGGGTTTTTTGCTTTACATCTGGATGCAGCATAAACAACACCATTTGTATGTTTCTGACAGTGGTTTTAATTGATCATGGCATTGATTATCTGCATGCAGGTGGCTGGGGGTTTCCTCTAAAAAGTTTTTGATATCTCATTATAGTGCTGATGAAAGCAGCAAGTGCTCATGGCTGGTGTGACTAACATTTCAGTTATTACTCTACACTAACCCAATGATTCTTTACACCCTTTTCATCCCCATAGCTGAGCTAGTTAGAATGTGATGCTGAACACTGGCTAGTTTGGATGAGATGGATGGGACTGCAGCTCTGGTACCCCATGTGTCCTGTTCTCAGTTCTGGTGACCTAACCAAACAGATCCAGAGCCAGGTACCTGTAAAGCCAGCATCTGGCACTTTGGAACCCCAAATCTGAGTTTCTGGGTAAGGCAGATTGCTGCAGCAGTAGCAGGATTATTTTTATTTTAAAAACTCATTTCTGTACATATGCTGGGCTGTCAGGAGCAGCACGAAGCAAATGCTTTTGCATAATTGTGTATTACAGCTTGGAGTCAAAGCTGGTGTGTGGGTGGGGAGGGACTGGTTACACATCTCCAACAGGAACCCTAACGGATGTCGTAACAGCCACATGAAGAAAACATCTGCTCATTAGCAAAGCTGCTCCATTTCAGACACTGAGAGCACGCAAGCACCAACAAGCCCTGAGCAGAGGCTGCTCATATCTAAATCCCCATGTCAAACCTCATTGTTTGGCCACCCTGGCCCTCTCCTCAGCCTCTAGCTAACCCTCTGTACTCAGCAGCATCCCCTGGTCTACCAGCCAATACAATATTCCAAGGGTTTTTTTCCCCCCTGGCTGGCTGCACTGCTCACATTTCTTTTTCTCCTTCTTGCAAACACAGTCACACAGCTAAAAGCATCTTCCCCAGTTTCTCTGACTTTTCTTTACAGTTGTTCTGTCTAGTGGCCTTCAACATGCTACATCTTAGCCTTTTCTTCCCAAGGCCAAGGGAAGGTGATTTTCTCTCCACTTTCCCTGTTGCTCCTTTCTGGGGCAAATCCTGTCCTCTCTGTCAGAAATGGCTTTGTCCCATTTTTAATTTGTGGGAAACAGTTAATCAGTTTTACTTCCTTGGTGAAGCACACACCTATGCAGGCCCCTGCCTCCCTCAAATGTCCTTCAAACTGCTTCATCCATGCAGACAGGCTCTCCAGTGGTTTCTTGTGGAGGGAGAGCATCTTCGCCCAGAGATGGTCTGTCTCTGGGATCAGGTTTCTGTGGTGGACCTGGCAGTGAAGCAAATCTGTACTCACCCTGGGCTCTCCTCCAAGTGAGCAGTTTGAGAAACAAAAGGAGGGAAGCAAAACTGAGAGAATGAGACCAGTGATGGTGTGATCACCAGTTAATTATCCATGGGGATTTTTGGACAGGTAATACCAACTCTTCATATTTTTTTCAAGTCCCCAGTTAGCTGCTGGTAAGAGTCAGACACTTGGATCCTCATGTGCATCCATCTGGACACACAGCTTTGGATTAGAGTATCTGTGGGAAGTGAGCACGTATAGCACTGGATCCTGACTGAGGTGGACCTGTCCAAACACAAAGTGCAATAGCTACTTTGCCTTGTGTTTCCAGTTCTGTGCAGGGGCAGGCTAGAACCAGGGANCATTTCAAGTCTGCAGTGTACTTGAGAAGTCTGAAGTCTTTGACAGGGTTTTATACTTGCAGAGGGGGATTTTATTTTGAACATCCTTTAAATACTTTGTGGGTAGGAGTATTTCCAGTTTTGGCGTGGTACATGTATTCTGATAAATAAAATCAGCCTACAGTGTGGACCTTTGCATTGGTAATCAATACAGCATTTATCTGCATTAGTGACTCACAAAGCCTGTCACATAGGCTTTGTTCAGTTATTTAATGTAAGGCTATATTTATATTACCAAATATTTACATTGTAGATATTTTATCATCAATGAACAGATATTTTGCTATATGTAATTTATTAAAGAATAAGAGTTTTGCATCCTGTGATGTGCTGCAGTCTTCATAAATACGTCTCTCAAAACTAATAAGTTTTTGGCACCATGTATGTTGCCCATCTCAAAAGACAGAAAACTGTAGGTCAGAAGTATGGTAGTAATAGTTGAAAGAAACACTTTTCCTAATCAAATTAGTGTTTATTCAAATCCTAACTTCCTAACCCAAATGACGTCATTTGCCCAAATTCTTCTTCCAAGTACACTTTTTATTCCTAGAATAGATTTGAGGAATAGCGAACACATGGCAAAGCACTGCAGGACTCTAAAGGTAAATCTTTAAGCGACTTTTTATTGGGACCTGGCAAAGCTTAGGTACAGAGGTAGGAAAACCCCCTCCTGGGTAATGACAGAAACCTCTGGGTACAATGTATAGCACACAAAGAGGCAAAAGTAGATGGTGGCCACAGACTGTATAGCACACAAAGAGGCAAAAATAGATGGTGGCCACAGACCTGAACCAGAGCAGAGGGTCCGTGCTCTGTATGGTGAAGGATGAAAACTGTTGGGTGGAACAAGCTCATTTGCTTCAAAGCAAAATGGCAATTCCCAGCCAGCCATGCAGCTGCAGGACCCTGTGTCCAGGTGTGGAGCTCTGCAGCTAGCAACCTGCTGGTAAAACATAATCAGCAAAATTCAGAGCAACAACAGCAAAACAGCAAAACCTAACAGGAAAGTAGAGCCAGGGAGCTCAGCTGTGCCTGAGGCCATGTGAAGTCTGTAGAACCACAGAGACATGGCAGGTTTCTCATCCCTGCTGGGTCCCCATGGCTGGCTGTAGCTCAAATACATCTATGTAAATCCAGAACAAACCATTGGCCTGACTTTAATTTACTAGAAAAGCAAACTCACACAACTTAGGACCATGAAGACCAAAGCAGTAGAAAGAAGTCACATGTGGTTTTCCCAAGTTCCAGGATGGGGGTGGAAATGGGACAATTTTACAGCAATTGACTCCCAGACTGCTCCTCTGCCAGTCTTCATCCCAAGTTTCTCCTGAGCTAAAACTGATTCTGTCCAGAATGACTTCTGATAGATTTATTCTCTATTGATTTATTGAGTGCTCTTTAATCCTCCAGCTAAATTCAGTAGACACTGTGCTTTTCAAAGGCAGAATTAGGCTCTGCGATTAAGGAAAAATTGTCCTATTTAAAGGAGAGAAAAACAAAAGCTCTGAGCAAGAATATTTGCAAAGACCTCTGGGTGTGCAGTTTTGTTCTGCAATGCCCCAACTTACTGCATAGGTGGTCATTTCATTAGTCTGGCACCAAACTGAAATTAGTCTGTAAATTTAGTCTGTAAATTACACCGTAGTTACAGCCCTACTCAATACCTGATAAATACTTCATTAGAGATATTGCACCAATTCTTAGAAACCATAGGTATCTGTTGTGTTATGAAGCACAAAACAGAGTACTGTGTTTCTTAAAGGGAATTTATGAGATGACCATTGCATAAGTAGTGGATTGCAGAGCCCTAATATCATCTTAGGCTACAGGAACCCTTTATTTCAGGATTTCTTCATATTGATGTACGACCTTGGAAGTCCAACCAAGGAAGTCCATCCACTATTTTCAGTGACAGGCAGGGCTAATTAGCTCATATAACTATTGTTTGCACTACTTTATCTTAATTGGTCCTCTGACTTTCCATGCAGGCAACAATTACAAAGCCGTAAGGACATGCAGAATTATGCCTGAAATCTCTGGTTTAATTAGAGAAGGAACAGACAAGAGCAGCACTGCTACTGCTAACTGCAGATGCCTACCTGACAGATTTACAGAGGGATTTCATGTGTTTGTCTGCCTTTCCTTTGTGTCCCACACTGTGCAAGCTGAATTTAACAGCTGGCAAAAAGGGTTGTGTGGTCCCTGGGCTTGTCAAGCTCACTGAAGTAAAATACCTGACTATCAAGGCCTCAATGCATACAGTCATATGAAGATTGTTATCTTTTTGGAAAGCTAATGGTAATGCATGTGTTAAGGCAACACACAAACTGATGCTTTTCTTCCATTAGCCTCTTCCAAGCTCGTGCCCTGTTTTCCCTGGGAAAACAAAGCTTCTGTTTGGCACATCAGGTAATAAAATTTCTATTTCATGACCTTGTTTGCAACAAGACTTCTGAAAACAGGGGCATGGTTTATTCCTCCTGAAGTGCTGAGCTGAGACTATCATTGTCAGTATTTCAGTGCAGGGTCATCTACCCTGTGTCGTGTCTTGCAGTGAGCCAACAAGAAGTTGTTCGATACCTACTACTGCACAGCAGGGCAAGGCAGCTGGCAGCAGGATCCACTTTGTTTCCCTCTCCTGCCATGACAGTTCTTCAGTGGAGACCTGTGCAGCTCAGCGGAATGCACCAGCAGCTATTAGCAAGATTGAATGGGCATGTCTGAACTCATATCCCCTGAAGTGGAGAGGTGAGTGAGCCACACCAGCACAGCTGGCAGCAAGGAGGGGAACTCAAAGGAAAAGAAGTGTAAGATAATATGGCTGTTTTGAATAGTTCAGCTGAAGCTGAGTGAGACTTTCTCTGTACACTTCAGAATTAAATAGGCAGATGGTAGCATCTCCAAGACTAATTTACTCAAACCCAAGGGAATAGTGGTCAAAATCTGTAACAAGCTGGGAGGTGATTTGACGTTAGGTGGCACAACTGCAAGTCATCTTGTTCCTGCAGCCCAGCACTGGCAATCACCTGTTGGCAGAGATCTGCACCTATATCAGCACATCCTTTTGGCTCTACCTTCAGGAGCTGTAATTCCTGTGAGGCAAAAAAAGGTATTAATTTACAAGGTGATGTAGAGATTTTATTTTTTTAAATAAATACTTGTGTTGCTGAGACTGTTCTTGCTTACCAGGTGGCCTGCATTACACAGGGACATCAAGGACGGACATTTTGCTTAGGCCAAGAATAAAGCAAACCAGAGGGACTAAAAGAAGAAAAGATGCCCCACACTTTGAGTTTCTTGTAGCTAAACAGGACTTTGGTATGCATTTGTGGCTGAACAACAAAGGTGGGGATGTCCAGCCTGCTACGAACAGGGGAAGCAGCAGTACATCACCTGCACTTTGCTCTCAACAAAGCTCACTAGATTTGTTCTTTTTATGTTTCTCAAAGCTTTTTTGGTTCCATCCTTCCATTCAATTTTACAGCTCTACCAATCCCTGTAAGAGCACAGTGTACATCTGGAAGTGAAAGGGCCTCACTGGGCTGTTCCACAGAAGTAAATGGTGACACTGGCAGCACTATTCTTGTAATAGAAAAATGGTCACACATATTTAATACTGTCTTGAAATAACAGATTCCCAAGGTTGGAATCCAAATATAGTGGAACTTCTATGAAGGAGCATGTTGGTGTTAGAGAAAAAAATCAGTCTCCCAGCAGAATGGTCTTTAAAGGTCAGAAAAAATTGTAACTGGAAACCTTAAGATAATTTAAAACCCTCAGTGTAGATGACAGTTGAAGGAATATTTAGTCCATCAGGTACCTGCACCCCTGTTTAGAGTCTGAGCAGTTTTAAAGGCTGTTATAATTAACGTAACATGGGAGGAGAAGACAGCTTGGTTTGCATACATGAACTGCAGTCTGAACTTTATAGGCTTAAGCTACACCAGATTCTTTTACTAAAGGGGAGGAAGGGACAGCGTAAAGAAACAATTCTTTTAGCAAAGGGAAACATTTTCATGAGATGCCATTTCTGGAAGTGCAAAATTCTGCACTCCCAGCAGGACATATCCTTCCTTGTAACCCACCCCTTTCCTGGCAGAGGGAGAAGAGAGGATTTAGGCAAGAAGCCTCACAGCTCTGTGCCAAATCCTCCTCCTCATCTCTGAAATCCCTGTGTGAGCAAACTGGCAGTTGTTGTTCAGATGAGATCAGTGGCGTCTGCTGCAAGCTGAGGCACTGGAGGACTCTAGGCAGCAGGGAAGCCCATGCTGCCTGCGTGGTCCTCCCAGGTACTGGCAGTTACTGGGAATTGCCACTCCTTGTTCCCTCTTCACATTATTCCTACAGAGCAAGGACCTGCAGCAGCAGGTGGGGGGGCTGCAATCCTGCATGGAGTCAACAACACAGCAGCAGCCTGACCAACAGAGACAAGTGAGCAGCACCAGTAGTGATTTTACAGCTAGATAAATACATATACATGTGTGTGACTTCAGTATGGAGAATGAAGCAGGTCCCAGGGAGGTTTTAGAGGCTTACCCTTGCACAGCAAAGCAAAAACCAGCAACTATGTGCCATTTTTCTTAGTAGAGAGGGGTTGGTGTAGCAAAGAGCAGTTTACTTCCAACTGCTTTCTCCCACTGTCTAACAGGATTTAAAATACTTGAAAGACTTTCCAGAGGCATTTTGTATTCCACAGGTGAACCCAGATCTTGCATGGAAAAGCAGGATCATTTGTGCTATCTCCAGTCCATCTCCCATAGGCATCAAAATAAAGCTATCACTTTAAATTCTCTGATTTATAGCAACACGAGTCTCTGAGTACGCAGAGTCATAGCAAGTTGTTTTAAAGAAACTAAACTCTACCTATGAAAAAAGTTCAGGAAAAAAGTCTCCTCCTCTTCCAAAACACCCCCTACAGAAATTTCCTGACTTTAAAATTCCATTTTCTTCATAAGGTCAGATGTCAGTGCTCTTTATATTTATTCAAAAAAAGTGCATCAATTACTTTTTCATTTTAATTGACCTGCCAGACAGTGTCTTCTCAATGAGGACCTAACTAGGGGAAGGAGCCTGTGGAAGCCGTGTATTAGATCCACCTGAGACAAACTGAAATAAACATCCTCCCCTTCTCATTACACCTCAATGTAGCCTTCACTTCTCTTCAAAAATCTTTTACTGCTTTCTACTGGTACTATTTTTTCACAGAGTGATTTTAAAGTCTAGCTATGGATCTCTTTTTTTTTTCTCCAAGTGAGAAAAGCCATGGAAATACCTTTGTTTTCCCCTACAGAGCTGGGACTCAGCAGAGTGGCTGGCTGGCCAGACGGTTAGCACCTGTATCTTCCTCTGTAGCTCAAATACGTATTTTGAGTGTGCGCATTTCATTCCCTAGGCACCCAAGTCATATAATCAACATATATTCATATATATTCAGTAAGCTAAAGCAACTTCTCTCTCTTACCTCAGGAAGGAGGCAAGGTCCAAGCAGAGACGGCTCCTGCAGCCAGGAGCAGGCACATGGTGTGGTCAAAATGCAGCTCCGTTCATCCACATGCCGAAGACTTAAGCATCCCTTATGGCTTCCTTTAGCTTATGTTAAAATGACAATAAAGAAAGCAATGTGCATGCAGGTGTGTTAAATATAAATGACAATCTGTAGAAGCATAATTTCCTCAGTTTTTGTGAGATATTGCCGGTACTGGGCTCTTGAAAAATCTGCAGCAATAGGTTTTTTTGTAAGAGTTTGGGTTTGTGCTCCCCCCTTGCCTCCCTCCTAAAGTTATATGAAAGTTTTCTACCCATCATGAGGATTTCTTGATTATTATAAGTCTATGGGATAATTAAATATACAGGCTTGGCAGTTGTAGTAGAGAATATTATTTTAGAAATGATAACAAGATGTTAAATCCAAAGAATTCCACACCTAGTACTCTGTAGGGTCATAGATCAATGGGGGGGGGATATAACCAAAAATGAAACCATTTAAAAATCAGGTACACCACTACAGCTATTGAGCTTACGTCTCATCCCTTAGTTACTAAGGGTAGAAACTCCCACCCCCTTACATCCATTATGCTCTTTATTTTATACTTGAGTAAAACCATATATATGTCATGCATGGGCTTTTAGTTCATGAGGACTTATGTGCTAGAATTAAATGGAAGTATATCATTCTGCAAGTATCCCCAACTTTTAAGTGAAGTAAATTCTTGCTATCCCTCCCCTCCCGATGCTAACTGTCCAGCTAGGAAACAGGGGGCTATCTGCCCTCCAAATGAGATTTTATTGCTAAAATAGAGTAAAAATTGTTTTAAAACAAAGAAGACACATATTTATAGTAAAACTTAAATTTGTTTTACAATTAGAGAAAAGTCACATGGTCCCCCAAAAAACCCCATTTATATATATATGTATTTCGAAAATATATTTAAAAACATAAAAAACTCTTGTTAAACATATATTATGTTAATCAGTACACTTAAATATAGCTTAATTATATTTACAATATGACGCAGTTGCTTTTAAATTTTAATGCTAATTTCAGTATTTTCCCAAAAAACCATAAAATTATATAAATATACAATAAATATTTATGTTACACAAGATGAATAATAGAGAACAAGGCCACAGACATGAACTTACAGTTGCAAGAGTCTTTAACACAGTACTAGGCCTGCTGACATGCATGATATACTTCTGTCACAAACAGACCACAGCAAGGGTTTAATTAAGTGATACAAAAGAAACCGAACACTCCCCTCTCCGTCTCTGTGTTAACTAAAACTGCCTGGCCTGTGACCATGGATGTATAAGGTCAGGGATGGGAGAGCAATGGGACTCCAGGCTAATTGCCAGTTTAACTTTATATCAATAAGTACAGAGTTGGCATGTTATGGGGAATATCACTCTGGGTGTAGTTACTAGACACAGTTCTCTAGGTTCCCAGCTCCATCCCTTAGTCCCACCAGCTACATGGGTTGTCCTTTACCCCTCTGAACCTGCCGTGTTCTAATTCTGCCACACCTGCACCTTTACTGTGCCAGGTGAGGATTTATAAGTAAAGGATATAGCCATAGTTAGAAACTTTATTTCTAGCATGATTTATGCATTAACACCTCTCTTTTGGAAATTCAATTTCTTTGAACTAGTAGTTATTTTATTCCTGTATCTGAATTAGACTACTGTCAGATCCTAGCTATCTTTTTTTTTCCAGTCTAGATGAGTGATTTGTTATTCACATATCAGCATCATCCTTTCCTTAAAAGCAACCAACCCTTATTTTGAGAGAAGCCAACATTACACCAGTTCTCTGCTGCAGATTAGCAGTATTGCTGAGAATAACTCCTGAGTGATGCTGGGTTAATTAAATGCAAATTACAATACACACACAGGTACTGGCTCCAGGGGAATGAAATGGTCTAGCGGAAGGTGTACTTGCCCATAATATAAATGATCTTTAGGGTCCCTTTCAACACAAAATATTCTTTGATTCTATGATTTAATTTGCATGAAGAATATCTCAGATGAAGTTTTGAGAATTTCAATAAGGTTTTGGGTTGTTTTTGGGTTTTTTTCAGTATGGGAAATCCCCATCAGCAATCGATGGGGAAGGCTGAAGCTGGAGGTTCAGGTGGGTCACACAACCCTCTCTTCTCACTCACAGTTCACTGTGCACATGGCTGATGCAACTGGCACTTTGACAGCCAGTTATCCTCAGGAATGAGCTGCCCTTCTACCCCAAGCAGAAGAAATCACTGATATTAAAGCATCTGGTAGCTTCCAATATGGGTTTCTACCAGTGATGATGTAAAATCGGTGTTAAATATGCTCTTCAAAGAGCATTAATGGGGCCAGCATATTTCCATAAGCTTTACCCAGTCAAAGTTTTAATAAACACAGATTCTACAGCATTCAGAAGCAGATTATATTTTGCCATATTTTCCTACTTGCCCAGCTATTTTTTTTAATCTACAGGAATTACAAGTATAGCATCAGCCTTCAGTGAGCTTACTAACAAGCTATTTTTGTTCTCAGCCCACTGTAGCCACTGCAAGTGCTATGCACAGCTCTCAGCCTTACAACCCACCTTTTTAGCAATACTTCTGTCAGGAGAGGGGGGAACACAGAGCTAAACATGTCTCTCAGAACTTAAGCAAGTTAAGCAAACTCCTCCAGCACTTGCTCTTCATTTACTTCAAGAGTGTTTTTTTAGTGCCAATATTTGTTTCATAAAATAAGCATGACAGCAGAGGTAGAACCACACAAACATAATGCTAATTGCTTTCTACTAGAAGCAGCACTCCTTTCTGTCTCATTCCCAACCTAGTTTGCAGGGCTCCTTCAGGCAGAGATGCCACCAGAGTTTGCCCACCAGCTCTGCAGGCCAGGGGCTGCTGGCATGATCCGGAGGGGAAGGGCATCCATGTACAGGGCCAGGCTCTCACTCTCTAACATAATGCACAGGACCACATTCAGTATACGACTGCAATTGGGATAGCCTCAGTCAACCCAAATCACTGTTATTTGTTCCCAAACTGGCTGAGCTATTAAGTCCCACAACCAACCTGATTTCAGATCCACCATCATCTTTTCTAGACCCTTTTTCTAGTGACACTCTCACTGTGCTTCTCCAAGACATTTAATACAAGCACAGTCTTTTATTATATGAAAATAATGGCTCTGAACACTACAGAATATTCTCTATATCACAAGCTCCAGTTCTGTGGTAAGTGAAATACTTAAAGATCACAACCAATGTCCCTCCAGAGGGAGAAAAGGGGGAAAAAAATTCTCAAACACAAGCAAACGTGGTATAAGCAAATGCATTGCTCAAAAGACTGAAAATTGAAAAAGAAAAACAACAAAAAAAACCCAACAACAACAAACCACCCCCCCACAACCAAAAAAGCATGTTGCCATACAGTTAAATAAATGTTGTCTTTAAGCCTGAAGTTCAACAATGTGAAGTGGAACATCACCATTCTTTTTCAGTTGCCTCTTTTTATTATTTTTTGTCAGTAGTTGGACTGCTATTGCAAACACCTTCACAACATACAAAAACCAAATTTTTTTCTAATCCAGAATAAATTAATGATTTTTTTTTCTTTTTCAATTTGATGGGAGCTCAAAAGTAAAAGAGAAACAGTAAAACTATGACAACAGCACCTTGACATTGTTTAATTTCAACGCTATCAGAAGTTAGAAGCAGTAAACATATATACTAACAGACTAAAGATACTGTCTAAAATGTAAACAGAATGTTTTGGTTCAATTTATTTTCTGAAAGAGGACAGTTTATCATTAATTCACAATTGAAGCAGCATGCAATTTTATTATTTTTTTAAAAATTTTTTTATATTTTCAATTCTTGGCAACGGCGACAAACCACAATGTTATGGAGGAATGTAAAGCAGACTTTTTTGTTTGCTTGATTTTCTTTTTCTTTTTTTTTTTTTNGTAAAGCAGACTTTTTTGTTTGCTTGATTTTCTTTTTTTTTTTTTTTTTTTCTTTTTGTTTGTTTGTTTAAACTTGTGCGCAAATGACTATTGTTCCCCTTCAGGTCATGGATATGTTCAATAAATAGTTTGTGTAACCACTGTACTGTATAAACTTCAGTCATACATGCAGTCCATAAAATTATTTTTTACCGAATAATTTACCCTGTTATGTATATATACAAATAGATAATTTTGTCTCAATATAATCTATACAACATGAATCCACTATCTTCCCCTTTTAATGGTTAATGTACATACACAAGAAGTGTCTATCCTTATAAAGCGCCAGCCAACTCTCTTTTTATTATCCATGGTGAGAGCTCTCACGTAAGACTGGGTAGTTCGGCACTGAGAGTTCCAGTGCCTCTTGTCTATGCCCCTGCAGCCCTCCTTTGTGTACCCCTTAGGGTTGCATTTGGTCTCATAGAAGTATTGCTTCAGCTGGCCTTTGGGTACTGGAACTTTTTCCAGGACTGTGACAGTTGCCCCAGACATGTCCACTGCAGTCTTTTTCTCTGCTGCTGTCACCCACTCACTCGTGCTGTCACACACACTCAGTTCCCCACGTCGAGCTGGATCAGAGTGGCGCCGGACTCTCATGGACATGTTTGCAGCATCTAAGTAGTTTTTGTACTCCTCGAGCAGAAAGAGCAGTGGGGGTTCCAAAGGCACTTGACTGCTTAGCATGACTCGGGATGTATACAAGTCTGCATCCTTATTTCCCTCACTGGGCTGGATGTCCTGGTCCTCATCTAGAAGCTCCTCTATGACATGTTCAAAAGTATCTGCCAACGATGTCAGTCCTCTTGAACCAGCACTGGGCCCATTTATGCTCTCGAGAGTCCCGTGGGTCCGAAGACCTGGGTAAGCCAAGCTGCCTTGTCCTCTTAGACTAGCTTCTTTCATTGGGGCAGCTTTCATGCAAGTGAAGTATGAGATAACCATAGTAAAGAAAAGGATGGTCATCACTCTTCTCACTTGGTGGAACTGTTAAAACCAAGAAAAATAAATTAACTTACAAGGTTTGGAGCAATAAAAATTCACCCAAGTTGCCACAACACTATGCATTTTCTACAGAGAAGTTGTGCACACAGTTGCAACTCATTACCAGTAATAAAGCATACTCCTTTACAGGTGTTCTTTAATTTAGAGTTTCAGAAAAAGCATATGCTGTAGCACAGGCTACATTGATCCCAGCAATTTGGTTCTTACATGCTAAAATCTCTCTGTAGCAAGTATTAGATTAGATACTATGTAAACTCCTTATTTATTGACCAATTACACCTATTTCAAGTAACTGCAAAAGCAGAACTGCTGTTCAGCAATGCAACATTTCAGCAATAAAAGACAGCTTTACAGCTGTGAAAGGCAAGACTTCCATTTCAAGCACAAATGTAAATACTTGATTTTGAGGACCTCTCTATGGCAGAAAATAGTTTTTCATTCTGCCCACAAAAAAACCCCAAACAACTGAGCACCACCAGGATAAACTGCATTTGTGTTTTGAAAGCAATCAAAACACAGGAAGAAGCCATACAATTCTGAGGTCTCAGCAGGTCAATTTCTCATCTAAATGGAGAAGGTATATAAATATAGATAAATACAGAACAAGAAAATGGCCTGGAACAGTATACTTAACTTGAGCTGGACAGATAACTTGCATCATGTGAACAGCATGGAAAGGGTGTGCTGGATTACAGAGCTGGTAAGAGCTATACTGAAGCAACAGTAGCAGAACCACTGTTCTGTACTTTTCCAGGGCCTCACACCAGCTGTCCTCAGGTCAGCAAAGCATTGATTGACACCTAGTTAGAGCCCAGAGGCCATCATGAAACCCAGCATAATCAGCCCTACTGCCATACTGAAACACAGCAGTTTGCCTGTTTCTGTTACATTCTGCCCCCAAATCTAGCACATGTTAAGGGTCTTGCTTTGATGTTTATGTGTATGCTTTTCTCTGTCCTGACTGAGAGAGGAGGGTTAACACCAGAAATGAGTGCTGGTAAGGAAATTCCTCACCAGGCTTGCAATCAGCACAACTCACTCCTGTCAGGACTCCCAATCGCTTGGAGCTCATATGAACTCCTTCCCAAGTGCTCTGCTAAGTCCCCTCAGGATAGAAATTGTTTCCTCTTCAAGTGCAGAGTAGATACTTTAGGTCTTGTTACAAGAACCACCCCCAAATCCTGCACCGACAGAGAGCTATGCCTTCTGTCTGATCCCAAGCACTACAACAACATCTATCATAACCAGTTGTTATTTTTTTACCTTCTGATCCTTCTTCTCACCAGTTGTTTGCTAGAAAGCAATGGCATTGTTCACATTTTTGAAAAAGCAGCTAATGCATGTTTCAGAGCTTTTGAAGTTCTTTTGGAAGTACCTCATACTTGGCAACACTCATTGGAGCAAATGCTGTTTCTGTTTGCCAACAGGGTGCTATGTAAAAAGACTTACTTTATCTCCAGCAAATATGCTGTGGGAAATGAGTACTCTTATGACTTAACATGGGAAGGCAATTTATCATAAAACATACTAAAATGTAAAATGAAATGTGCACTAGAAAGGCAATGCCCAAAACGTAGGTCTTAAAGTACCTAATGAAGGCAGTGTGGGAAGTGTTCAGGTTTCTGTCCATGCCCCCCTCATCTCCAGGCCCCCACCAAACAAGATTTTGGCCAAGAAGCCTTTCTAACCCAGCATAACTCTTCCTTCGTCCTTCCATCTCTCTTCCTGTTTAATAGTGTTGTTGTGGCATAGATTTATTAAGATTAAACAAACCTGACATCTGTGACTCATAGGAACACTGTGTTTACTCTAAGCATGCAGAACATTAATATTTTGTAGTTTTTTTCGTGTTGGGATTTTTGAAACATTCTACAGGGAGTGGTCAGATTTCTTCCTCAAAGGGGAGAAAAAGAGGCATTACAGAGGTGATTTACAAAAGAAGGAAAAAGATTGCTAATTGTTCTTTATCAAGTGAGAGACAAGTCTTCTTGTCTTGAAAATGGGTGGCTCAGCTAACATACAAATGCAGAGCCAGTGGAACGAAAAAATAATATTTATACACTCTCTATTCAGAGAATTGTTTAATATAAAAGCTAAAATGAAAAGAACCCCAAACACTCACATCACACTTTGTGGCCACCAGAGCAATGAACAGAAAACAGATCTTCTGGCTTCTAACCAAGTTCCTGTTATTTTTATCAAACTAGTGCCCAGTGGTCCCGGCCAGTTTTTGACTCTGTAGGACAGAGCACATAGGCCCCCCCAAGGGGCCCTCCAGACCAATACAGAGAGGGCACAAGAAGCAACAAGACAAGCACAGAACAGGGAGAAGTTTGCACCCATCAGGTAAGCACACCAGCTGGAGTTGATCAGTTGCTTTTCAAGCTAGATAGGAGAACAAAGGAGAGAAGAATTCTCCAGACCAGGCCACATCGTTCACTACTGTCATTGGGCTGTTTATCTTGCACAGATGTGAAAACAGAATAGCAGCTGTGCAACTTCACTCACGTGGATGCTTCCTTTTCTTAAAAGGAAGACAATAGAGGACAGCGGTGCCGATTGACTTTGATAAGCCCTCAGCATCCTCCACTGACAGCTGGTTGGTCACCAGATCTAACAGTACTTTATATATCACATTAAATTTTCCTTAATCAATTATGCCTTCCATTTAGCAAGAAGACTGTTGTCAAGTTTGATCAATTTACATCTCATCCAATGACACAACCACCACTACTATCTGGGATGGCAAGAAATTGTGTACAACTGTACTCTGAAAACCAGCAATTTTTAGACAGGCATTACCCATATAACATACTGAAGATACACAAGAAAACATATCTGCTTAAAAGCCAATCCCCTTCCTCCCATTTAAAACTGCAGAAAAGCATGTCAAAGTAAGCTTTGGCAGCACAGATACAAGGAATATTGCCAGCAAGCAACCACAAATCAAACATCTACTACTCTGATGAGTCCCGGACTAAGCTGAACTCCAGAAGCAGGATGTAAAAAGATTCTTCTTTCTATCTTGACAGTGACTTGAGCACTATACAGAGTCCTTATCTTTGGCACCAAAATTATATCAAGTGATTTAATACAAGGGTGTAATATTTTATCACCTGGGAAATATCTTCATTTTAGAGACCATAGAGCAATTTCTATTAGCAGCTGCTAAAAATCAGCTAGTTTAAAATGCTTTAGCAGAATAAGATATTTCATTTCATCGGTAGAATCACCCAACCTTTCAGCTATTGTTGAACTGATACATGAATGCATGTGTGTTGGTTTTACCTGGCTTGATTTTTTCGTTGAGTTGGGAGGATGCCAGGCACGGAAAGGATTTTTTTTTTGTGTGTGGGAAGCTAGTAGAAGTTTCCTCCATGTCTGGCAAAGCCAGTTATGGGCTGGCTCTGAAAACAGACATGCTGCTAAGCCAACTGAAGTAGTTGGTAATGCCTCTGTGATGACATATTTAAGAAGGAAAAATATGCATGCAAATCCTATTTCTTCCTCCGAGGGGTTGGGAGGTGGCCGCTGGGGTCCATCATGGTGCTGCCAGGACTGCATGGCCAGCAGCGCAGCCGGGGCCACACAGCTGCCATCTCGGCATGACTCGCAATAAGCTTTCTTTGCTCAGCCACTTTTAAGCAGCCATTCTGTGGATAGAAGGGCGGGGTGGTGGCAGTAGCTTCTCCTTTTTGGCGCCCTACATGAAGAGAGCTGCTGAATGCTCCCAACGCTGCACTGCCTGTGTGATGCTGGCAGGGACCATGTGGTTGACAGCGAGGGGCATGATGAGCCATTCCTTGATGCAGAGTCCTGACAGGATCAACCTTTCAGCATTGTGAACTCCATAAAAACTTTTCAATTGATAGAGCTTGAGAACAAATGAACCTACAGACACCAATTCTCTCCTGAGTCAGAGAAAAGGAAAAGGTGAAGATACATGAGGAGACCAATATGGTGACATTAAGTTTGGTGAAAGGAGGAAGGGGGAGGTGGAGGTGCCCCAAGAGTCAGAGTTGAGATTCTTCTGCAAGCCGTGGTGAGGACTATAGTATAAATTTCGCTGTAATTCATGAAGTGCATGGGGGGATGCAGAGGTCCACTCGCAGCCTGTGAGAACAGGTGCTCATGCTGGAGCGCGTAGATGCTGAAAAACTGTAATCTGGTGGGAAACTCAGAGAGAAGGAAGGCAGAGAAAGAACCCTTGCTTCCAAACCAGAACAACTCATCCTTAAAAAACTACACCCCATGAACTAAAATGGCCCACACCGTGTAGTTCGGAAAGACTATTTCGCCAGTGGAAGAGACTCATGTTACAGCAAGTCAGGCAGGACTGCTGAAAATTAGAAACACGTTGGAAAAGTTCACAGAGAATTGCCTCCCGTGGGAAGGACCCCACTATATAACAGAAGAGACTCCTCTCCCTAAGTGAACTGAACCAAGATTTTTAGAAGTGATAAACTGACCAAACCCCCCATATTTTGTCGTTGGTGGGAAGGAAAGAAGGATGGGGGGAGGGGGGGGCGGGGCATGGGGAAGAAAGGTGTTCAAAAGATTTTAGTTCTCATTATACTCTTTCAATTCTGTTAATAATTTTTTTAAATACCTTTTAAATTTTGAGCCTATTTTGCCCTTAAAGTATTTCTTCCCAATCCTTACCTCAACTCATGAGCCCCTTTGGGTTTTCTTTCTCCCTCCTCTACTCAACTGTAACAGAGGAGAATGGATTAAGAGTTTTTTCGTGGGTGCCTGGCATTTAGCATCAAACACAACAGCACTGTTCATCTTTCTTAATGAGGCAGGACTAATATTCCAATGTAGCATCAATAAGGTCACTGGAAATACTTTGGATGGCAGTTTCCAGTCCTTTTCCTCTCTGTTCCCCAAACACCAAACCTTCATTATATTGCAAAGATTAAAGATAGTTCCTGTCCTGTTATAATAAGTGTCTTGTAAACCCCAAATATTAACATATTGTGTACATCCTTCTGATTATGAGCCAGTCAGTGTGCCACCCTGTGTGGAAGGGGAACTGGGCTGGGAAAGTGGGAGAAAACTATTTTCCTATTTTCCCAGCCTGCTACTACTGAGCAAGATATTGATCCTTTCTGTGCTGGGCATATCCACCACTATGAGGCCTTGCATGGAGATGCCCCAGCATTTCTGTGTACATCCGTGCCCAAGGCTATGGTGGTAGACTGAGCAACTATTTCCCATGGAGGCTCACCAGTGCTGAGTTTTTCTTAACTGGGGCAACCTGGCTGATAATGCATGTTCTGAGGGCATCAGTACAACTGAATGCCAGACAAACAGTGTAGCCATGACTACTTGTAGTAAGATGTGCACCCAGAAAAATACAATAAAAAAATCACTGATGTTACGACACCAGTCTGTACTCTTACAGTACACTCATTTACCCTCCCTTCTCAGGTGTAGGAGGTTCAGGACTCTTACTCCACACCTTCTAGGAACAAGTAAAGGCTGCAACCCTTCTGCACTCCTGTTCAGGCACATCTCTGGGCATAAAAGTTTGAAGACTTCTCTAGGAGAAGTAGTCTTGGTCCAATTGCTGTCCCATACACTGTACGCCCACTAACTTGTACAACATAGATATACACTAGCCTCCCTGAGAGCAAGCCTTAAACTACTCCCTCAGGACATGAGACACATCTATCAGAAATCACATTTGAGACCAACTTCGTGAACACCATCCATTCTCATGGCCACAAGAATGTCCTTTCTGCTTTCATGCACAGTGAAGCTGTAGCAATGAAAAGAGGTCACCCACTGGACTGGATCTCAGGAAGATGCGACCTACTTCATACTCCAATAAAGTCCATACAATTACAGCTAGAGTAAGGACACGTAATTGTGGCAGTCATCTTCACTAATGGGAAGCAGGCTCATTAAATGAAGGTCATGTCAATTATCTACAGCTACTTTACATATGCAGACAATTACCTTGCTGTACTATTTATTTCAGTATTTGTATTTAATGAAGATTCACTAGTTAATTGTTTTATTTCATTATTTTAAGCAGAAATCCAGTAGTTTAACAGGTTATATTTCCAGCAGAGAGACCTAAGTAATAGCTGTGAACATGTACTTGGTTTTCTGCATCCCGATATCTGCCATGCGAGTTGAAATAACTTTCACTAGTGAATAGATTCATGCTTTAATCTTCAGAAAGGAGTGCGAGGAGGAAGATAAAATTAGGAGCAAGTGACATTCATTTTGTGCCTTGCCATTTTCTAAGATCTTTACACAAAAGTTCAATTTACTAAATCCTACTGAATGCCACAGGCATGAGTTTCTGCTTTATGCATCATTACCAGAGTGTGCGAACAGATATCAAAATGGGATGCATGTCAGCACATGATTTGCAAAGACTAAATGTACTGAGAACAAATAATATTAACATTTATCACATGCATAACTGGATGTCTGACACACTCTACTTATCCTTGAGGCTATTTATGCAGCAAACTATATAATTACATTTCATTATTGCAAATAAAGCACCCACCCCCCAATACATATACATGCACACCCATATCCAATTTGTATTCTTGTAAGTTGGTGCTTCATGTCAGGAAGAATAAACCTATTTCATTTTTATTCTCATGTTGGTTTTTCCCTGAGGTAATGAAATCTACTTAGTCTTATTGCCAGAGATAGCAGAGACTGAAGTATTTTGAGGTCCAAGATAAACAGCAACTAAATCTTCAAGTAGTGTTAACTTTAACTACAACTTTTAGCATGAGAAATTTGCTTTTATCTTATGTTGCTAAACACTGTCTGTGGTACAGCTTCTGAGAGCAAAGAAAATCCAGCAATGTCTATATTGGCTCTAGAAAAGCCTGCATCTATCTAAAGCACTACAAGGCATTTTTTGTGGAGTTCCAAGGTTTTATTGGACTCTCTCCTCAGTACATACAGGAATCACAGCTTCTGATAACCAGAGGTGAGAAAGAACCCAAAGAAAATAATGGCAAAATAATAATGCCATGACATCACAGTCCTGATCTTTCACAGAATCAGGTATCAGACTTTCCTACAAACTTTGCTTGTACCTTTCTAGACACTCAAACTGCTCGCTTCAAAGCTCTGAGTGAGAATTCAGTTGCTTTAATGAGTGCAGAGCAGATTCATTGCAAACATGCTTAATTATACTTAAATTGGCTAAGTGCAAGACTACAAGGTGTTCCCAGCAGGATCTCTGTTGGACAGATCTCAGACCCAGTCTGCCCATACCAGTAAACAGGAAGGATGAGTTTTGACAGTATGTACAAGCGAAGAAATAGCAGATCAGATTCACAGATGGTATCATAGGTTTTCAGAGAGACATCATTTTTAGAAGAGATGTGCACTTTTTTAATACTTTGATAATGGGAACTGATTACCGAGCCAGCAACACACCTACGGCCTTTCGAGCTGTTTGTACAGCACACCACACTCGGGGCATTCAAACTGCACAGGAAGTTGTGATGACAACTGTACACAAAGAAACTTAGCTCCCAAAGGAGCCTCTGTGTGTGCCACCATTAGTATCAATCACAATACGCTTCACCACAACATTTTTTGCCAAAATTTCATGTTGAAATCCTAAGGCATGCCCTCCCATATGAAATCCCAATGAAAGTTCTCCACAAATAAAAGCACTACCAACAGGTTTATTTCTGCTTTTCAGAGTATCATGGGTAGAGTAACATGCTGCACTTCTATTACTATGTTACAAATACTGTACAGTAGGGATGACACTTCTAAGACCAAAACTTGTGCATCAGCAAATTTCAATTTGAAAATTGACTTCAGAAAATTGCATTTATCTCTTTAGAGTATACATCAAGGTATGTTCATACCATTACTGTGGTCATTCAAAAGTAACATTAAAGCAATCTCTGTGAAAGGAAGGTTCACCTATAGAATAGTGTACATACTCCCTCCCCAACATGAAACTCATGAAACCAATCCAGTAAGCAATTACTCCATGCCAAGATACTATCTAGTTCCTCCATAGGGTCAGATAATTACAGTTCTCTGAAATCATTTGCTTCAATAGCCACTAGAGCTTTATAAAATGCTAATTCAACCTGTGTGCAAAAGAACATTAAGGCAGAACCTCAGACCTTTGAGCAGCATCTGTAGTTTGTCTTCTATTTCACTACAGTTCTCTGGTATGAAACACTGCACTGAATCATCAGAGGACTAAGCTATTCTGCCAAGTACACACATGAAGCTCACACAGAAGTCAAGGATAATTGGCACTGAAAAGCAGGAACACAACGGATCATGTTGCGTGCAATCTAGCATGAGTTGGATCCCTTGAACAGTGACATGTGTCCAGCAGCCCTGGAACAACCCAGAAGTTCCTGCACCAGTTGAGGTTGAATCTCAGAGTGCCTATAAACTATTGAACAGCATGGAAAGCATCCCACACATGCAACAGTTCTGCTGCAAGTGGCAGCTTCTTAGGACCTATAGAACATTATGCAGCCAACAGGAACATAAGTGAAGATTTGCCAAGGAAAAGAAATGGTTAAGAAGCATAATCATCTGTCCTAGGCTGACTTTATGATGCTTATGGATTATGATCCAAATTGTCTGTTCTGTTTGTGCTGCATATTGAGTTCTGTATCTTTACGACTGGTTCTGAGAGAAAAGCAGCGAGAAGGAGAAGTGCTGAGTTTGTTTTGAGAAAGCTGCCTAACTCCTACACATTCCTCTTCTGGACTGTGGTTTGTCTGGAGCACAGACAGACAGCGGGACAGAGATCTCCTTTGCTTCTAATTTGCCTTGGCCAGCTGAAGCAGAGAAGCTCCCTGGACTGTTTTTTTCCTTTTTCTTGGGACTGTTTAAACCTGCTCTGGACTGAAAAATCCAGAGGAATACTGAGAGCTCACACCTGCGGCCCACTGGGGCCTGGGCCTCAGCATTTTACAGCACCGGAGGAGCTGATAAGAGACCAAGGGAGCCATTGCCATCTCGTTTCAGAATAATGGAAGGTTTTATTGCTTCATATTATTAATTTTTTTATGCTTGTGGGCACTTTGTTAAATCAATATTTTTTCCACTTTTCTCCGAGGAAGTTCCTTCTTGGACCAGTTCGGGGAAGGGCCGTTTGGGTTTGCTTCCCAGAGGGACCCAAATTTGTCCTAAACCAGAACATCATCAGATGGTGCAGTTACCTGTGGTTTGGGCAGGGAGTACTTTCAGTAGGGTGAGGGGAGGAGAGCAAAGGCTATACCTGCTTGTTGCAAGACTCTTACCTTTACCAATACCCAGAGTGTGTAGCATTGATTTAAGAGAATACCTTACTTTTAGCCATAGCCAGTACTTGAAAGGCAGCTGATCAGTACATTGTGATGTGCATGAATCAGAAAGCAGAACTGCTTGTTGTGAGAGCCCTGACAGGTATTAACAGTACTCCTGCATTTGCTAGTGGTGTTTCAGTCACCTTTTGGCTGCCTGCCCTTGTGTGTGGCTTTTTCTTGACACATGCTCAGTCCAGCTGTCAGCAGAGCATCTCAATGAAAATAATTTCCATACACAGGGCAAGGAATAAAAGCTTACACAGAGATACCAGAGCAGTTTCTGGGAGTATTCCAGTCCAAAGTTACATGGGAGCAGAACAAGAGCAGAAGCAGAAATCTGTAGGTTTGCAAAGTCACCTCAATCAATGTTAATGGAATAATGAGGACTTCTATTACAATATAAGGATATGCTCACTGAGAATCTAATCCACTTCACTGGACAGCCAGCCCTGCATGTATCTTGTATCATGTGACAACAGCTTTATCTTTGAAGATAACACTATTAGAAAATGGCAGTATGTTAACATAACTGTACTGAAAACACTTTGGCAAGAAGGGCTCTTTCACCAATGATATTTTACAATGACAATTTAGCTTACCACAGATTTCAAAGCATTATAGTTTTCAGCTTTTTTTTTTCACCACCTTCTAAGTGGTTTCATTTGGAAACAAGACTTTTGCACTTGCTATGGCTGGTACTCTACCCCTAGTCTATTTTAAAAATCTGGGGACCAACTTCAACCAGATTCAATAGAGGGATACATGGGGTCATGTTGTATAACCAGGATGTCAGCACCCGAGACCGACCCAAATAAGCTCTTCTCCTCCTCCATCCTTAGGCAACCACCAGTATAATAGGCTTATGGACTTACAACACTGTATTTTTCCTTTAATTTCACAAGCTCCATGGAGGGAAAGGGTTTGGAATCACTAGAAGGGGCGAGGAGGCACCTGGCATCTGGCAAAGATGCAAGGGTTTGAAAACAAGCTTCATTAGTTGTACTGCTCCAGGTACAAACATTTAATGGAACACATAGAAAAAAAAAGCCCTTGCAGTCTCACAGGAAAAATTAATTTGTCCAACTCCTGCCTTTTCCCAATTGTATAATGGTGTAATTTCTTTCACTAAGGAGTGTTACACTAGAAATCACTAAGGAGTGATTTCTATGCATTACATGGACACTGGGACCTTCCCTAATTAAAAATGAAGTTACATGGTTCCTGACTTTTCATACGTGCCACTAGATATAACAGATTGTGGCATCATGAGGGATTATTTCCACAAAAATTATTGAAGTTCCTTGAAGCAGTAAGTTCCACTGGACCTAATTCTGGCGGACACAGTTCCTGCCTGGTATAAATCCATAGTGTTCCATTCATAGATTTATATCAGTTGCAAAGGTGACCCAGTATTTATGTGGTCAGAAAATCAGATGGGGTCACAACCTAAACAATAGCTAATAGCTGTATCAGAATAAAATGTGACAGGTTTCAGCAAAGTAGTTTCCTCAGTACTCCTGAGGGGTACATTCATATTTGGTAATACAGTCTAAAGAGAAAGGAAAAAAACCTTTCTAGGTGTGCAGGCTAGCTCTTCTCTTCCCTCACTGATATAAGCACATAAATAGCTTAGACATGCCTATAAAGAGAAGTATGCAAAATCCAGCCCAACACCACCTAATGTTCCTCACTTGGGTGTCCTGTTTCATGCACAACCCCCCACTGAAGAAAGTGGCTTTGCTGCCAGCAAAGCACTGTTCTCACTGTAAGAGCCCTTAAGCTCCAAAGGGTAGGTTTGTATATGAGATTTCAGTCATTAAATAAACACGTCTCTAGAAAAACTTCAATACCTGTCCCTTCATGTAAGCAGATCCCACTATGCTGCAGGGAAGGACAGCTTCTCTTCTAATAGCTGGGGGTGGGGGAGGAAAGAGAAAGTTAAAGCAAGTAACAGTAAATTACACAATTAGTCTTGGAAACAGCTAAGTATTCTCCCTCTCCCAAATATCTCCATAACATAATAGACTAGCTATAGAAGTCGCCATCCTATTCAAAATCAAACACAAAAATGTCATACCAGAGATTATTAGTAGTCATAGAGAGGAAAAAAGGTGGCAAAAGCTAAGAAACCTGGTACTTAAGCTGTTGTGACTCTCCAATTGTGCAAAATTTGTTGGAGAACATGCTATCAAATCCTTCAAAATGCTTTGCAAACATTGAATCTCAACATACTTAGGTGAGAAAGAACTGTACCAGAAACTGTGTTTTCCCTCTGCATAGCCTAAAGCCCACAAGTATTTTAAACATTTTACCCCAGATTGCACAGCAAATCACTGCTAAACCAGAGGAGAACAGGGGTGTTCTTGCTCAAAATCCCTCAGTTCTGCCACTACACAAAGCTGCCTTTACCATGTGTACCATACACATTTTTTGCTAATCTCTCCACAGCAATTTAGATGTCTAGCACAGAAAGATGCTGATTAAAACCTTAGGGGTATTACTTGCTAGCTCACTTCCATCTGTGTCATTATTAGTTCCTTACTGTAGGTTAACTATGGGGCATGCTGTCATGAGCCTAAGGTGGGGTGGCAGAAACTCCTGCTATTGCCATATGGCTTTTTGTTTCTTCTTTAAATTTTTCAGCTTTTAGCCTCACGCTTTCAATTTGTGGCCTCAACCACTACATAACAAAGAATAACAAAGAAAACAAAGCTAGTGCTAAAATACAAATATTCTTCACAATTAAAACCCCTAAGTTTGATTTGAAATGCAACACCAGTTCCTATCTCAGAGACTCCTTTTACCTGCAGCAAACCTGTTATGAAATTTGGGAAAGACCTGTTCCCATAAAGAAGTACTATTGTACAAGCAGGTATTTACCAGCCCTACAAACACATACCAGGCAGCTTTCCAGGTACCAAGGGTCATCCTTAATTTAGATAAAATGAAGAACAGCAAGGCTATGCCTACTTATAATATAGGTAGCAGCACCACCACCATCAAACCAGTAAAACTGAGTTCCAGTCATCTTTTTTCCCCAATGCACATCCACAGATAGATCTTTATGTTAAAATACCAATGGCTCAATATAGTCCTTAGAAAAACTATGGGTCATGTTTTGACATACGCCTGAACATGACAAATTACAAGATATGCAGAATATCAGCAGTTCTGCAGCTATTTTCTAGTGAGCACAATTTGAATACTAAAAGTGTACTTTAGGTGGTACTTTGCAACTGAAGACTTGCTCCAAAGTGTTTAATTTAAAGCAGACATGGAAGTTATTTATTGTGTTTTCTAGGTCTCAGTGCATAGCTGTCCTTCCATTAGTTAAAGCCAGGGGAAATTATCTATCGTTTTTCCAAGCAAAAGAGTCGATAAGTTTCATAACAGTTACAGGAATCAGAGCAGGTTATATATGTACATATGTTATATGTATAAATACACAACCATTTCCACATTGAACCAAATTGATTAAGAACTAGGTGATATGACTTCATGCTTCAAGTTTATGGACTTCCAGATGTTGCCCACAGGTTTGTCACTCTCAAAGGTAGACTCCTTATTCTTTTGCAACAACCTTGTTCATTGGTGACATTCCTCCTACTTTTGCAGTTGCAATGGCAATAAAGTTTTGCACAGGGGAGAGCAGAAATTTATCATTAGTTCAAAATCAAGAGAGAAAAGGACTTAAATGAGTCTTTCAAGGAAGGCAGCTCTATTCCTTGTTTTAAATTCATGTGCAAATCATTAGCCTTTAAGGGGAAAACTCATTTTCGGACACCTCTTGCTAGTCAAAAAATCTGTATGTCTGTGAGAAGACGTAAAGAAGCACCTGCTTTTCTCTTTGCACCATTTCATTGGCATCAATTTGGCAATGCCACACCAGTAAATACTCTGCTGCTGTAATGACATGTGAAGCATCCTTCTTTGCCTCCCATAAAAAACCCCCAATCCTTCACCAGTCTACAAGACATAAGCTGACAATAATAAAAAAAAATCATGACATTGACGTAAACAGTAGTGTTTAGATCTGGAAGAGCAAAAATGCAGAACTTCAGATGTGTTTATTTCTAGTTTTGGTTCAACCCATTATAAAGATAAAGGGTGATCATGATGTTCAGAAGGACATTCACAGCTCACCACAGTTTCCTGGCACAGATTCCGGTTAAATCACTCTTGCCAGCTCGAACTTGTTATTGAATTTGCTTCCTCCTCACACTGGCTCTCAGTACAAATTCTATCAAATAGCATTCTCTCTCGGCATTTACGGCTCAGTCAAACTGGATAATCAACTCAGAAGGAATGTAAATAGCAAGTGAAGATCCAAGTCTTAATGGAGGCAGCTAGCAGGCAGAATTACCTAGAAATACTTCAAAACAAGTCCTGTCACTCATCCCAACAGTATCCATACACTTCTGTGGTACAGTGAGAGCTATGACTAAGGGGAGAGGTTGGCTTTACTAATCCAGCCTTTCAATAAAGTTTAGATTTCTTTTCTTCTCAGTGTATCATGTACTGAACCCTCAACAAGAGCACCATGGCCAGTGTAAAGATGGATAAACTAAACCATATGGGTACTAGATGTTGCACCAAGCTAAAAAGTAAGTGGCGTAACAGACTTAGGAATCCAGAGATCAGAACCTTTAGTTCCTTGATCTGGATGAAACAGCATTTCTCCAGGAGCCGTGTTTAAAAAAATCCAGTGTAGATCACATTAGATAAGGCACACTAGAATTGGCACAAGATGAAGTTTAACTCACTTTAAAAAGATATATAGTACAGGATTCTGGGTTGAGTCTTTTACACACTGAATTAATAAAAAGCATGTAACAGCATTTTGCTTAAGGTTTTGCCTAGTTCAATTTTTTTCCAGATTCCTCTTGCATTCATGTAAAGTCTACTTGTAACTCAGTGCACGTACTGGAAAGGTTGAGGCTGATGTGGAACTCCAGCCTAACCAAGGATAGTTTTTTCAAACTCTAGTTTGGTATTAAAACTCTCATGCACCCTGATATGGTATAAGCAGTTTGCAGTTGCCTCCTGACTTGTGGCAAATATCCCCGTATCATAGTTTCTCAGTTTCTCACAGGAAAATCCTGTTCCCTCTGAAGTTTTGGATTAAGCTGTTATCGCAATACAATTTACACTGACAGACTTCAAGTATCTTAAGAAATTTAAAAAACCATCACCTGGAAAGTTATATAGTACATGCAATTAACTAGAGGATTGCATTTTCAGGGCTCTGCGAGGTGATGTTATTAACTCCAAGTTTAGCTGCATTGGTTTGCTTATTCCAGAAGGCACTTGACAGCTGAGAGCTAGAAGTTATTATAAAAGCCCCAAAACATACTGTGTCTCTAAGAGTCAAACAGAAATAACTGAACATGAGATTATAAATTCAGGGGTAAAAAAGGCTCATTGTTTCCCCCTGTATTCGGGAAACAAATTAAGTAGGGAACACTGCTTTTCTCTCAAATGCGGAGGAAAAAACTGCTATAGCAGGTTGATGTACAAAACAAGGCACAGATACTAGTGTATTCCATGTTGTTAGATTTGAGGTAGCAACAAATAGCTACATATTCACCTTAACTTTGATACTTAATTTTTAAATTGGGAAAATTCTGAATCTAGTGAAACCAATCTAAAGGCTGCTGAGTTGATACATTTGGGAATATCAGATTTTTTTTCTATTTAGCAAATACATACTAAAGGATAGTCCCCAACAAGTAGACTTCAAAGACAGGATAGGGAACAAACCAACCTTCAACTGAACACAAATCCTTAAGGGACTAATTCTACATGGCATATTATTGGTGTAGGCTTTTAAAAGGCTATGAAGCCTCAGCAACAGTTGTACCAAGCCCTTATAAATTTGACTTGCAAATACTTCTTTAGGTGTAGTCTAAATTAAAACAGCAAATGATTTACTGAAAGTGATGCTTCTTTGCTTACCTATTTAAACCACACAAAGAAAATTGTATAAAATTTAGTTACGTGCATCACTAGAACAGGATTCACAGGTAATCGTAATTTACAGGGCTAAAAAAAGTCTGCACTCATACACTAAATTTATACTGTGGAGTAAGGACTGGGATAAACTCATTTTAAAGGTGCAGGCTTCCTTGCCAGAGACAGCCCGAGCACCCTATGCGGTTCGTGCATCTCTAGGTGGCAGTAGCTGCCCAGATTTTGAGATACTGTAAGATGCTTATCTCAAATTTAGCAACTAGTATCCTTCCATCCTCCTAGAATTGCCTTTCCTAACGTGAAATGTGACCCCCTCCCCCATTTCTTCATAATTTATAGTAGTCTGTAGCTGAGTCACAAGGATTTCTGCATTTTCCTAACCAAGTACACAAGAAAAGAAATGAACTGCCAAAGGATTGAGGTAATTTATATTGTAAAGCATTGAGAGCTTCTAGTCGATCAAAGGACTAGAAACAAATATAAGAACAATCATGCCTTCTGTTCTCTACAAATGCCATGGCCAGAAATAACTGTCCTAATTAACTGGTTTCAGAAAATGACTTCTCTGAAAAATACAATATTCTTACCAAGGAAAGTATACAACTGCTACAGCCTTATGGCAGCTGTCAGCAGGGCATGAAAAATCACTGAATGAAGTTTCCTTTTGCTTCCTCTGGTTGTGCATGGTACTCATCTTTAGACAACTGTATCTATTCATGGTGCCTAAATTATGCTGTAAAGGGACATTCCTCTACCACTGGTATCAGTGTTACCAAGAATTACAATCACATCAGGCCAGTACCATCCCAGCCAAGCCTCTGTTCACTAGTTATAAAGGGTAGACATTGTACCTGAGATGAGATTGGCTTTTTTTTTTTTTTTTTGGTAAGACTGTTGCCTGGTCAGTCACGTCAGTGGCATTTCTAATATTTCAGACTGTTCCATGTTCATTGTTGCTGTTGGGTATAGCAGTGGAACTCCACCAGTCTACAGTGCCTGATAGTTAAATACCGAATGTTGAAAAGGAGGAAAGGCTGAACCTGACCCTACAGATCATCACCTACACTTTACACACAAGACTGTTTGCCCTGTTCCGCACAGACATCTCCTACAAATAGTGTTCCTCACTGGACTGCTCAGCACCTGGAACTGACAACATGCAAGTTTAAGGCACCATGGCAGAGTTGCCTGTATGCACTGCAGAGCAAAATCTATTATTTATCATTTGTATTACAAGAGCATTGATGAGTTCTTGTTGGGTACCCGAAAGCGAAGACAGGCAAGACTATCTCTGCCTCAAAGAGCCTGCAGTCAAAGACAAGACTGAACAATAGATGGATAAAGAAACAGTAAGATTTGTGAGTTGACAGACAGGGGACACAGCCTACCAGCCCCACCCCAACTCATATATCAGGGAGTTCACTCAGTATACACCTGTGCTGCTTCCTAATAGTGTATCACAGCATACAAGAGCTGTGAGAGAACCTTCCCAGCTGGAACTGAAGACAGTAGGTTACTGGTTAACACTTCATTTCAGCAACACACAAAAATAGCTTAGCTTCAGTGCCTTTAAAAGCTTCCTTTTAAAGGGTGTTTACAACTAAGGATTACCGAGAATGCCAGTGTATGAACTGATCTAAGAAATGATTGAGAGTTTCCCAATTAAGCAGTATTTCAGCTATTTAGGAGAAACCAAGTGCTCACAACATATGCTTGAATACAAGTCAAGACAAGTTAGCAATTAACCTATTAAAAGCACATATCCTTCTCTAGTGGAGTCTCCAACAACTCACACAATGCCTAATGTGAGATTTCTAGTCTAGGTACAGGGTTCATTCTTAGAAGAACTTTTCAGCCTTTTATACAAACTAGGAAACTAGGAAGGCAGGTATGAGAAATACCTTTTTTTTTAATAGGACCATACTTATTACACAAGTCACTCAGTGAAGTAACTTGTTTCTCCTTTTCACGCAGTGCTTACCCATAGAAGGGTTGAGAGGGTCTCCTACTTTCAAGTTTCTTGTGACTTGCTTTTATACATGCACTCCCTGAGAGAATTATTATCAGAGCAAAATGTGCAGCTTCTGTGTTTTCCTTACAGCAACAGCAGAGTAAAAGTTGCACAAATGCTACAGCTACTGCAAGGACTTTTAAAGTGCAGCCACTTTCAGCTCAGCACTATCATGTATACAAAGCTTTTAAGCAAAAGCACAGAACCTTGTTTTCCCCTATACTTTTTTTTCACATCTTAATGAGCCTTTAAAAACCTTTGCATCTGTGCACTACATTTTGTAGTATTCCAGCATATTGCAGTACCTCCCAAGCACTCCTGTTACAACATAATGCCTTGGTGCTTAACAGCAAGCTGCGTGAAGTTACACTTTTTTCACTTTAGTCTTACTACATCCAAGATAAAAGTCCTTTCCCATATTCCTCCACCATTATATCTGGATTATTCAGATAAAATGTTCTTCATCTTTCTGACCTGGTTTACCCTGATTTCACAGGGATATAACAACAGGATCTACTCTGCAGTTCCGGAAAGCGGAGAGCACTTGCAACATGAACAGAAGGCACACTGCTTACAGATGGGTTTTCCCAGACAAGGTTCAGTGAAGCTGAACATCAGTGGTAGTACTACAGCAGAAAACAGATATTTTAGAGTTGAAACAGAGTCATTGCTTTACTCTGAGACCCAGGTGAGGGACGGTACTCATTCCTGCAGAACATCACTGTCTGTCTTCTCTCTTTCCCCGGGTTTGTTTACACAGCCAGTGCCCTGCAACTCTGAATATAGGAAGCTGTAGCAACCCCCTAACAGCTGCTACCTCCTCTCACATGCCAAACTACAGGATCTGCAGCATGTATGAAGCCAAGAGCATCCCCTCTGCTTACGTTCTTCTATACCCACACGAACTCTTGGCCATCACTGGGGTTAGTTTTCACTTGAAGGCTTGCAGACAGCAACCCAGCTTTGTAAGCAGAGCATATGATTTACACAAATGCACTGCCCAACACAAAAGAGCGGATAACGTGATGAACTTCTTACTAGGGACAGCCATCCACGTGTAAACAGAGCAAACTCTTCCCTTTTGTGACCAAGAAGTCATTAAAACTTGGTGCTGTGAAAGTTCCTCCTGCCCACAAGCAGGCAGCTCATTATCCAGCCCTTTGCTTGTCTCTATGGACAACCAAGGAAATTCATTTTATCTATTTATCACTATGAATTAAAGATTACAGAAATCCTGGCTGAAGAAAAATGTATTGCCAGGATAGATTCTTTGCATTCATTAGAACTGTGTTACTAGAAACATAAATAAGTAATTACTATTGATCTTGCATAACCTCAGAACAGCAAACTACAATAAACTGAGAGGAAAAGGGCATATCTTAACTGGAATGTACAAACCAAGACACCAGCAAGCACCTCTTAAAAACAACCAAGCAAAGCAAGCATGGCCCACAGCTGTAACACCTCATGCTTTTAATCCTAGGGAAAAAAAGAAAAAAAACTGTGGGACAGCACAAGGTTTCCAAAGTATTAATTAAACCTCGGGCAGAAAAAAATTACCATTTAACCCCAGGATTTTTTTCTGGGTGGAGGCGTGTCTGACCCCCCGATATGAATCCACAGCCGGTGGGTCGAGGCCAGTCGCTGCCCTTTCCCGAGCACCGACACGTTCAGGCGCTCAAGCCGCCGGACTCCCTCTTTGCGCCGCCTTGCCTTCCCTTCCCTCCTGGCGGCACCCGGAGGGCTTCCCGCGCCCGGTGGACGGTGGAAGCGGGACAGGCAGAAGAGAAGGCGCCCGTGGCACCGGATCCCGGTGACGGTGCCCGGCATGCTTCACATTCCAAAGACGGTCCAGCTTCAACAAGTGCATCGCGCCCCTCCCTGACGGAGCCCGGCCCCGGCCCTCCCCGCACCCCGGCTCCTCCGCGCCGCCCGCCCCACAGCCGGGCCCCGCCGCCGCCGCCGCCGAGGGAGGAGGAGGCCGGGCCGCCGCCCTGCCGCGCGCCCACCGCCAGGGGGCGCGCCCCGCCGCCCGAGGGCCGCCCGCCGCGCCCCGCGCAGGGCGCCCGCGCCGCCGTCGGGGAAGCGCCGCCGGGTCCCGCGCTCCGCTCCCCCTGGCGCCGCCGGGAGGGCGCTCCTGCTCCCGCCGGCCCCAACAAAAGCCCCGCCGGGCACCGGCCGGACCGACAGGTGCGGGAAACAAAGGGGCGCCGGGCTGCCCCGGCCCTTCCCCGCCCTTACCGCTCCCCGACGCCTTTCACCGGCCAGCGCCCGCCCAGGTCCGCAGCCACCCGCACTCCCTGCCCCCGGCCCCTTAAGTTTCTTGGAGGGGCGCCGCGTACCTTGTCGTCCACACAAAGCCTGTCCGGGTCCCCTTCGGGAAGTCACATCCTCTCCCGGGCGCCCAGTCCCACCAACCGCCTCCCGCCGCCTCGACAACACAGGCGGCGTCTCAAGTGTCTCATCAAAGCTTTATGAGGGGCGGGAGGGCAGCGGAGCCGGATCCCACACTCCCGCCGCTCAACCGGAGCCTCCTGGCCCAGCCCCACCGCCTTCTCCTCGCCGAGCGGCTTCGCCCCCGGCCAGCGGCTGCGGCGGCCGTAGGCACCGCGCTGCCCCGCTTAGAGTCTCCGCACCGCCTCCCGGCCCCGCCACCGCCCCCGCCCCGCCCGCCCGGCCCCGCTCCGCTCCCCTCCGCTCTGCTCCCCCGGCGCTTCCCGAGCGGGGAGCGGGGCGGGGGGGGGTGGGGTGGGGATGTTGGTCCGCCCGCTGCGGGATATTGGTTTACTCCGCCGGGTATTAAGCAAGCCCAATCCATTTAAATATCGCTCCCGCGCTGACCTCTCCGTAGTTCTCCTATTAAGAATGCAATCAAGATAATAACAGGCATTGCTTATTAATGAGCCCCCCAGGTAACTTTACACCGGTGACTTTCTGCAGGCGCCCGGCGGGAGCTCAGTCCCAGCGGTCCCGAGGCGGCTCTGCCCAGCCCGGGACCGAGACTGAGACCGACAGCGGGGCCGCGCGTCGCATCAGCGCCCGCCGGCGGAGAGAGGGGCGACCGCGGAGCCCGGGAATCTCCGGCGAAACGTCCTGCTCGGCTCTGCCCGGCCGCCCGCAGGGTGGATTCTACACCCCGTGACAAAAATCTGTTTAGCCATCTCCTCCTCCTGCGCGTGCAGAAAATACAGTAAATTATTGATAGTGGAAATTGAATGGTGGAGGCAATAATGGTATCCCCTGATTGACTAGCTCCATCTGATCTTAGTAAAGACAGAGAGATGGCACGCTCCTTGGCTGGCCTGGCTGCGGCAAGTGGGAGTGCACGCGTGTGGTGGCGGGGCACAGCGCCTTGTGCCACATCCCACGCCAAGAGCAAGCTGTGGGAGAAGAACGGGCTTCACCCCCTGCCTGGCATGGGCTGTGGTAGCCTCGCCTCTTTCCTTCCCTCTTCCCTCACAGGCAAAATTGGGAGCAGTTGATTTTCCGAAGAAGATAGTGCAACTCTTCTATGAATCGGTTAAAACACGTATATTTCTACACTTCAAAGCCTGATTGCCATCTAATTGCAATTAATGCCAATGGCCCATTTACTCCATGCACTTGTGAAAATTTATTTATACTAGAAGAAATGTGTGCAACTCATTGCTGCCCTCAGACAGTCTGATTGCCTGTGTGCTTTTGCTATGAAACACCTGCATTGATCAGTAAAGTAAAGAAAATAACCCAGGTGTTTGAAATTTGAATACACCTAAGGCCTTTCATATAAATCAGCTTTTTATATATATTAGAGGAAAGATTCCTGGTGGTTAATACCCCTTGCAGCTTTAAGAACTTCTAAAAAAATCATGCTTAAGTACCACATCACCATCCTTCTTGCACTTGCAGGTCTGGTTTTGTGTGTTTGAACTAAAAATGTCAGTGAGCATGAAGACAGTTCTACCTCTTTCGTCTCAGTATTTTCCAGTCCAAATCTATCCAAATTACGAGACATTTTCAAAGCCTTCACTAACAGCCTGGGCCTGAGGAATCATGTCCAGCTCTTGATGGCTGATAGATAGTCACTAATACAGGTGGCTCTTAAGGCCAGGTCCTGCCCTGCTATTTCTGTATTACTCAAATTCTGCCATTAGGGATATATCAACCATTCCTTTCCCGCTCTGATATACCAATATAAGCTTATATCTCGCAGCAGTAATGCCAAGTGGATGTTCCAGAGGTATTTCAAACACACGATTGTACCTGGAATTTGCTAAGTTAATCTGTGCATTTTATTTATCTGTTTTAGACTTTGCTCCACAATACCATTTAACTTTCCAGATACAACTGTATTAGTGTGGGTACCTGATTTAACTAAGGCACCATGTTTTCAGCAGCCTTTTTGCACAGTCATAAAACAGCACAGTTTCAATATTCTGTGTTTATAAGATGGTGCCTGCAAGTATTTGGAAAATCTACCAGACAAGTTAAACAGTAGCAGGAGAGGCTACTTTAATCAGCTGTAATGTAATACATTACATACTTGTTATTCCTGGAGGAAAGACTCTTCTGCTAGTACACTAGACATGCAGATGAGCAGCAGCAACTATCATGCTTTAGAAACACTGCTGGCTTTTTCTCAGGAGTGGAGAAGGGATATACTCTGAAAAAATCTGCTTGCAATCAGAACAAATTTTTTAATTTTGGAAAGGAAGCATGTTACAGCCAGCCTGACAAGTCCTCACTCCGTGGTAAGCGCTTCAGCTCAGCTCTGCTAAGAACATGAGAACCATTAATTCCATGCAACCATGAAATTCCAATTTTTCTCTGCTACAAACATGTTGCCATTTGCATTGGTGTAGAGATTTTCCCAGGGAAGAGGTGTGGTCAGAGGAGCTGCTGTTTCTTGCTGGTATAATCAGCCCTTTGAGCATTATTACCAGCCAGTGCTTGATTACTTGAAAAATGAAAAAGTAGTGTAAATAATGCCTTGTTTGGATTTTTAATGCACATGCAAGCTGGGTTCCATATTTGTCAATCAGACTGTGACTTCCCAGAGAATTTTTATGAATGAACCCCCAAAAATTGGGTCTTCAAGGTTTGTGAAGCAACTGATACTCCTCACATGGGGACACTACTCTGGTTGGACCTCCACTCCTTTGTCCACTATAAATTTGGAGGTTACATCACCTTTGCGATTTGTGGGATACATAGGATGCATAGATCAGGCATCCTGATGTTTTCTTGGTAGACCCAAAGGAGTTCTCTCTTGTTGTGTCTGAAAAAAGACATCTTCCAGCCTGTTTCAGGAGCAGCTATGTTTTCCCCATTTGGATTGTACAAAATCAAGAAGCACTTGAAAAGAAAGTCACACCACAATTGCATAGGGAAGGAAAGGGCAGGCAGATCCTTTTCTGGTGGTTTCAGATAATTCAGTGTATCAAGCCTCTTGTGTTGTCACAGTATGCACGCTTTACAGCATTTACCTTGGAACCAAGTGTTTTTTCTATTCATGACTAATTAAAATAATTTTTTGCATACACAAATCATACTTCACCATTTTCCAAACAGCAACAGGGAAAGAGTACGTGTTGTTAATCAACAAAATGCTGATTTGTCCCTGCAATAATATTGCTTGTAGGAGGGTAAGACCATTGTTTTTTGCTGAATTCAATTTAAACTGTAGCAATAGGCACTAATGATGCTGTAGATACTATAAAAAAGAAAGCACAAGCATGCACACCTGGTTTCTGTCTCAGTGGAGGTTATGCATTATAGTGATTGATGTAGGAGGTACAAATTTACTGATAAACTAATTATATGATAAAGTGGTTTGTGGGGATCTTAAATTTCCCCATTGCAATCATAGGAGAAGCAATAAAAAAGTCAATATTTGAAAAGAGTAACATTCTTAAAAGGTACATAATTAGACAAAAGGTAACAGGTGATTGAGTCTCCCCTCCCCCAAACTGTGTCTTTACACTCCCCATTTTATTCACATAGTATCTGGACCTGTTTTTGAATGAGCAGAAGCTACAATTTGGAATTCTTCACACTTGGCTGTCAGGAAATATAAACTGGTCCTGATTACAAAAAGGATAGTGCTATTGATGTACTTGGGTTTTGATGGTACAGGGGTTTTCTGTTATAAATTTTAATTGGCTGAAGTAATTCCTGATATCATTGCAAGCATTTTATGTTTAATTGTTTATTCATGTTTCCTAGTTACCTTTATTTGCTATTTTTTTTCACATTAAAGGAATGTAAAACTCATGGAAATAAACTTTTCCTACTCAAGTAATGCTAAAAATGGCAATGGATTATATACACAAGTTATACACACAACCAGGGTTGCAGACATGGTGCATTTGTAAGATAACTGGGCTATGATGGCACTCTACATTGATTTAGTGGTTGCAGCACACACAGGAGAGCCCCTCGTGCTCCACACTAACATCAGTGCACTAGAAAAACTTTAGCATCTTTGAGGACCAAATCCAAATTCTTAATTTTGTAAAATCTTTGTATTGTAGAGACTTTGACTGAGAGATCATGAGAGAAAGATGGTGGTGATCACTTCCCCAGATTACCCCTTGCATTCAGGGGTTGGCCACAGTCCCTCACAACCTCAAGGTTTACATTGCATTCAGCCTACAAAAGGTTGCTGTTGTTCTGGTCTGCAAGCATCTTGCTGGGTAACTAGAATAGACCCTGTGCCTTAACTAGTGAAGTGTAGTTGCTCTTAATTTCAAGCATAATTTCACCTTCAGTGAACAACATTTTTTGAGAGGCCTTTCAGCCTCATTTTAGCAGGGCAAGTATTAAGTGAAACAGCAAGAAGGGAATACAAACCCAAAGATCTTTCATTAGACATGGTTTGCAGGCTGCATGTACACAGGATAAAGCAGGAAAACAGGCACCAAACCCACAACATTTTTCCTGAACAAAATACCACTTAATAGCTCAGAATTGTCACCCTGCAGCTACAGCAAAAGTGATTTTAAAACTCTAACACACAATTATAATAATTGTTTTCTTCTCATGTTTGCTAGAGGTATGCCAGCTTTCCATCACATGGCAGGATCTGTACCCTGAATCTTGTCCCATGCCTTCTAATCAGGGATTTCAGCACAATTTATGTGCATGAAACTGCTTCTCTGGCAAAGTTCTGTGGTAGGTGCAGATTAGTCTTTTGCAAACAAGGAAATGCATGTGTCTATTACACATAAATCTATTAATCTGCTCATGAACATACTTGTTTGGTGAGCATGCCAATTCCAGGTTTGTTCCTTGCCACCGCTCATACAGTTGTCTCTACTGGCATGAAGCATTGTAGAAACAGAATGTGTGATATGTGGCAATTGCCACATGCAATGATGTGCACACACACACACACACACACACAGAGTCCTCCCCATCCAAACCTCTAGGCTTTTCTTTTGGGGTTTTGCATGAACTCCATGCACTGCTTGGACAGTGGGACTCCTAAACCACACACGAAGTGCCTCTTCCCTGTGCTGAAGGGCTGGGGGAAGCCAGGAGGATAATCCACCCTTCATTCTGACACCTGGTCCCATGGCCAGCATCCAGCCATGCCAGGTTTGCCTCACACTGTGGGGTGCAGGGCAGCTGTTGAGAACGATGGCATAGATAAAAAGGTGAGAACAAGAAAAAAAAGGAGAGAATGAATCCAACCCAGCAGAAACATTAAAAATTTGTCATTTCCTGATTGACTAGAAGTGGCAATTCATCCCCTGAGTGTCTCTGCCTTACTGCTGTTGTTTTGGAGGCATTAAACACCCATTACCTGAGCAAAGAGCAAAGAGGAAAGTATCTGTGTTGTGCCCAAGAGTATCCAGTGTACCAGGTGTCTGGCGTACAGTGCCTGAGCCTTCCTCACTCAGCCCTGACCTTCCTGCTAACAGCTCAGCCCAGGCTCCATCACAGCAGACAGAAAAGAGGGCATGGTACAACAACAACAACAACAAAAATGCAGACTGTCAGGGAGCAGCAGACATGGGAAGGGAAAAGAAAATCCCCTCTTCCCCATAGAGGTTGTATGTGATTCCTTGGGATGATGGAAACCTGAGCTAAGTGTGGAAAGATTAGATGGCTAGAGATGCACTCCTGTGACGAATCAGGCCATTGGAGCTCTATGATTAAAGAAGATCAGAAAACTGTTGGTGCACTTGTGGGTGAAAGGTGTTGGGATTGACTCATCTCTCCTTTCCTCTAAGTATTCAGTGGGTGTCAATTAGATGCAATATAGTCGATTATTTTTAATATTTAAAGGGATCAGATTCCAGGGGTTTTATAAACTTAGCCAGGCATCTTATCAGAATAGGTATATGCCTTAGCAAACCCTCCTCAGTGCATAACTTTGGAGAGCTTATTTTGAGTGTGCTAAAAATAAGCAAGCCCCAAAATCCCAGATCCACAGCCCTATGAATGCCCTTTTGTAGTTTATTTCTATTTAAGCAACTAAAATCTCCTCTGACATCCAGCTCAAGCACTCCATTTGCCAGGTGCAGCAGCTCAGCGATATTGCCTGGAGGGAGATGGGCGATAAGAGATCTAAAGCAAACAGTTGGGGAGGGGAGATGGAAGATGGTGTTTGGCACCAGGGCCAGTAGCTGTTCCAAGGTGCCCACCACACACAGGGTCCCACTCCGGCCAGGAGCTGGCAGAAGGGATCCTCCTTGGGTACACAGAACTCCTTGGGAATGTAAAGCACATGTAAACATTAAATAGTTCTTCTGGCTCTCCTGCGCTTCAGGACTTTCATATTAACGTATTTTATGCTGCACTTAGATAGTTGTCTTCATCTTCCCAAAGAGGTTAAAGTACTTTGGCTCCATCCCTTTTCAAAGCAGAGCCACATCAATGCTTTAAACAAGCTGATACGTTTAAGGATAAATTCAGGATTTTTTTTTTTTTTATTAAATAGCATATTAAGCTATTTCACCTAAGAAACAAAACATGAGAGTTCAAAACATTTTATATGTTAACCACCTAAAGCATTAAAGAGAGAAGTATCTGCAAAACAGTAGATATTTTTGTTAATCGCAAACTAAAATTATCAATGCAGCAGTAAATATTAAAAAGAATCCCCAGAATGAAACTCAGACCCCATTAGGTTCTCCTCCTCCAGTTACTGTGACTTGTGGCTCAAGAAACAAGTACTGGATTAGTCACATTAAAGCAAAAATTTCCCTTGACTAAAACACTTCATTTGTATGGTGTCATTTCTGTTTATTGAATACTTGGGATTGTTAATCCTTCAGTAGTTTAATGACTGGAACCATGTTGTGTGTAAACGTTACTACATTCCCCTTTGGAGATTAATAGGCAGCCATGTGTCTGTCCAGGAGTTTTCACTTGTCCAAATAAAATGGTCTGTTCATCCGTGGCAGTGGGTTGCCCAGGTGGCATGTGAGCACTGACAGCAACAAGAGTCACTGTTGGGTTATGTACTCACCCATTCCTCAGGGCGTGCAAATACACAAAAGATGACAACAAAAAAAGGTGCAGTCCTCACTTCCTCTCTCCTTCCACTGTAGCACCCAGCTCCAAAGAGCAGGAATTGCACAGGGGCCCTTATTATTCTGCATTGGCCAGATGAAATTATTTCATTGACTTGCATGGCAGAATTGCTTTAAATAGTAACTAGTGCCAGTACAGCTGTTTCTTTGGTACTACTATTAAAATATTTTCCTCCTCACTAGTACAGTATGGGGACAGTTGGATGCATAGCTGGTTCTTTCTCTATGACATGTGATGTGCTCAGACTATCATTCATAGATACAGAGAGATGGGACCAAAACATAGGGTGGATGTATGACTACTCGGGAATTCAAAAATCCTGAAATATTGATCCAGAAAATCAATGCAAATTTTAAGCTATTTTAAAATAACTTTCCTCACGTTCTACACCATTTCTCAAATGGGAAAACATATTGATTTCTCTGCTCCAGCCTACACAAGGTCAGGGTGGCTTTTAAGGGGTAAGGGGTGGTTGGGCTGAGTGCATCCGGTAGTGGAGACATGGCCACCACCACAAAGCCCATTTGAACATAATCTTAAGTAGGAGGAAAGCAACCCTGCATTCTGATGCTCAAAGCCCCTGTATTTTTAGGGTTGGATATGACTCCAAGAATACCCAATTGAAATCAACCCCTGGCTTTGGCAAGACATTTAGTGGGGCCTTGGTGTTTCAGGACTTGTGCCATTAAGAGTATAAATTCATAAACAACATAATATAAATTTATTTTCTGGACAATGTTTATTTTTCATGCTGTTTATACATCTGAAACATAAATGCTTACAAGGGAGTGTTTTAAACGCCTCTTTGTACTTCATTAGTTGGCTGTTTAATCTGCTGTAATTTATTGCAAATTGCAGTTGTACTATATGGCCTCACGTGCCTTTACTTATTTGAACATAAACACCACTGAAGTCAGCAGGAATGCAAAGTTTTTAAATCAGAAGGGAGCCAAATGCTAGATTTTCAGCAAGAACTTTGCACCAAGGTTTCAAACCCCTTATTTTAGACTTTTGTTATGTTTCTGTTTGATGCTTTACCCTGCTATGTGCTCCAAGCAGAATCATTTTCCCTTACAGGCATGTATAGCTTCTTCCCCTTTGGTTTCTTAATTTGGGTTAGATCCCGTAATATGAAAAATATACTCAGATATTGCACCTAGAGCACATTGGTGAAACCTAAAGAGCTCTTCTGTGAAGGGAATTAAGATCAAAAAGAATGTGGAATTTAAATATTCAACATTTCTTCTTGGATATGAAACAGAAAAATTGTTTTGATGCAAAAGTTCTTGTGACAGAATACGTTACTTAGACTCTGAGACCATATTAGGATAAACTGGCTTTTTTATATAGGAATTGCACTCCTTCATATGGAAATTATGACATTTTGTCTATTTCCTCTTACTACAAATGTTTAAAGGATCTGTTAAAAATATTCTTTTAAGAAGTTTTATCAAGACAAAAGAAAGTAAATAAGAGCCAGTACAATTTTCAGGCTTATTTCTATTTAGTTTCTTGATTTAGACCCTGTTAACTGCCAAAAAATTGCACCAACTACCAGAGCTGGGGAAGCATAACTGACAACACAGTTTATTTTGCAGTTTGGGTTTGCTGCGCTTTTGTCAGACCCTCACCCTCCTAGTAAAGGAACATTGTGTTAATTCCATGAACTGATGGACTTACAGAGACTCAGGAAAAAGGGCTCAGCCTTAGTGCTAACACAAATGAAAGATAAGAAGATGAAATACACATTCTCATTGTCTGACAAACTGATACTGGACCTCCATCTAAATTTAGCTGATTTAACTAACCAGTAATCTTTATTAAACCCCACAAAAAGCATGAACTAGGAAGGTGGTGGACTGCTTCCCCCATCAAGCCTTCGGATAAAGTCATGCAGGACACACTTGCAGATGGCTGAGGGATTGCCAAACTATCTTGTCAGGAAGGGAGACCTTTCATCCTGTGCTATTCCATACTAGGCAAGACTCATTCCTATTTCTTTTCCATCCAAGCACTGCTCCTCTAATGTGGGCCAGCCTGGGCCTGCCAGGACTCTCGCACAATCCATCACTTCTGCTTGCCCTTCACCTCCAGCTGCTCCCACAACTCCTCACTGGCAGAGGCCCCATGGGGGTTTACAGGAGCCCTGCAGGGCTTCCCTACAGGGAAGTTCTGATGCAAATTAGAGCTCCAGGCATCTGTGACACAAGGTGGTTAAGGAGGTGTGTCAGGACACTGCTTTGGTCCTACCCTGCTGTTCTTTGACAGGCTGATGGATCCAAAGAAAATAATTTGGAAAGGTCCATCACCTTTGGCTTTTCTCCTGAAGTGTACGCCTCACATCAGTCTGAATTTCTTCCCTGTTTTATCCGGAAAATCCCTACAGACAATAAATAGGAAATTTTGGCCATTTCAAATTAACTTTCTATCTATGTTTTTTTAAGGACTTAGCCTTCTTGTCAGATGTTTTGGCTTCCTTAAAATTTGGGAGCCAGCAAAATTTTCTTAAGGCACTACTGCAGAAATACTTTGATGGGAAAGTAGATGATAAAAATAACTATTAGGTGCCAAAGGCAGTAGACTGGGAATTAAAAGATCTTCTTAAGTCAGAGACATTTGTGTCTTTAAAAGAGCTCAAAAAAGAGGTGAGAAAAGCAGTAGCTATGCAGGGCTATGGCCATGGTTGGACAGCTGACTGAGTCTAGGTGAAAGATTTGGGAAGAGGAAAACAACAGGTGGTGGGCACAAAAAGCATGAGAATCAGATCTGCCTGGGGAATAAGCGGTGGATAGAGTGACTGACTGCTGATGTAGGAGCAAATGCCACACAGAAAGAAAAGAAGTGAATCTATGATTAAACTTTTACCTCTTGCTACCACCAAGACCTTTGTGAAAGACTTATGCACAACAATTAAACCCCTCCAAAACCAAAACTAGGGAAAAATCCTAGAATTAAGTACTTGTTCCCTCAGAAGAGGATGAGAACAAAACATGTGACAGAGGTTATTCATGTCACTTACAAAGGTGCTCAAAACCAATGATGAATGATGAGTGTAGTGCAAAGACCTAAAATATCTCAGTAAATAAACCAAATTTGGGACACAAAAAGAGATCCATATGGAAAATAGTGTACGATTCACTCCTTCTGTGGATGACTCTATGACCAACAGATGCAGTAGTTTTTTTGGTTTTTTTTTTTTCCTCTGGTGCAATAAATTTTTGGCAATATAATAAAGGGTATCACACTTCAGGCTACAGTAAGAGATTTGTACAGTAGCAAAAGACATTTGAGATGTGTCATCATCCACTGGAAAATTTCAAACCTAGAATTTAACCTAATTTAAAAACTGCTAAGTCTTCTTGTTTTCCTGGTCAATACTATATTATCAGCTATCTGTTTACAAATTTCAGCCAAATATTCTCTCAGACGGTTTTATAGACTTTTGGCAGGTGTGAGTTAACATGTATCTTACAGTGCAAACCAACACATGAGCAGCTCCAGTCTCTTGACCTCGGCTCATGTCTCTTGCTTCATCCTGTTCTCAGTAGAGTTGGTTGGGTTTCAAAAGGTTTTTGCTGTCAGAAATCAGCTGCCTTTTTTTTTTTTTCCCCTTTGGTAGCCACCTGTTTACCCGAAATCCATTAAATCCAGTCTTTTCATGACACCTTCTGCGTTTGAATCTGAATATGTTATCAAATGTCATTGGCAGATTATTGATGATAGCTTTAGATGGAAGTACTGAAAGCCTCTTTGAATACTCTCTTAAACAATACAGAACTGAGTTTGTGTTGAAGATACTGGAAAAAATTTAATTTTGAAATGTCAAATATTTTCCCAACTCTGTCTGCCTTGACAATGTGTGGCCTTTTGTGATTCCTGAGAGAAAATCTAAATGGGAGCTAAGTGAGAGATATGGAACTACTTGTGGGCCACCATACAACCTCCTTCTATTGCTGTTGTTTCAAGGGGTGAAACACGTAAAAGAATAAAGAAACCTGAATGCAGGATCAGGGCTAAAGTCAATATTGTGAAATTTCCACAGCTGTATAGGTTTAGTGTCTCTAATATTAGAATAATACACTGCAAGAGTTAGTATGTTAAGCTATACTGTTATATCTTGTCTTGGACTTGAGCAGCAACCATCCGAAGAGCCTCCATCACTCTCTTTCCATTCTCAAATGTTTCTTAAAAACATATCCTTCAGATAAAGAATTGTGAACTTTGTGGTTGAGTTTTGCTCTTTTTTTTTCAATTTATGGTATATTTTACCTTATTCAGTGTTCAGAGGGGAGCTTTGTAACATCTCTGTATTGTTGATGAACAAATGGAGGTAAAAGAGCTGGAAAGATCTGCCACACAACACACAAGCTGCATAGGAACTTGGCTTTACTGTGGGTTATCAACAAAACCAGCCTTGCTGGTCTTCACTCCTATTTGCCTTTAAAGAGCATGGACACACACACACACAGAGAAAGTGAATCCCCAGACACTGCCTATGTGCCTCTACTCTTGCCAAACAGGTGAGAGGAAAAGTTAATCCTGAAAACTGCCCACTGCCAGGGTCCCTTCCACCTCAGCATGCCTCACCCTTTTTTTTTTAATTGCTTCAATTTTTATTTTACCATTTGTTATAATAATGGAGTCTAGTGAGTAGCTTGTGGCCCCATAAACTTTGGACATAATTTTAACTGTGTCAGCTTTAAAAAGTCAGTATCTGCCTCATCAAAGGGCAATCATGTCCAATGTGGGTGTCTCTGTCAATTGTGTTTTGAACTGCAGCAATAATCCAACCAAACCATGCAAAGAGCTTTTCTACACCCACATTTCTTAATTATCATCATGAGACTGAGGTAGCTGAGACCAGATCTATAATGTTTTCTGGATGTCAAAATGCCCACACACCTTCTGTAATCCTTGTGCTACCAGCCCCCTTTCATATTGCTTTTAGCTGGTCCATCTAATTGTCTACTACCATAACTTTTTACTGCATTATTCCCAAATCCCACAAAGGCTCTGTTTAAGAAAAAAAAGGAACAACTGGTCTGATGAGACCTCCTCAACTGAACAAGCCTATTAACATTTCAGTGGATGATAAACCCCTCTTCACCCCTCTCAGAAACTAACCATTTTTTTTACAGTCAGGGAAGACCTAGGGCCTTAAAAGTCTCTGCAAACATTGCATCTACAAACAATGCAATTTCTTGAGCTTTGGGGTCTACTGTCCATTTGGAGAATAAATAACTTCATTATTTTCACATGTGCTATAGTCAATAAGGATCTGGAACGGGAAAGTAGCGAAAATGTTATGACTTAATGAACATGTTGCAAAATCTTTCTTGCCAAATGTCAAAATAAATTGGAGGCCAGAGTGTATGATTTATGTGTGTTAAATTGGGGTTTTGTGCGTTATTTTGGGAAGAAAAAAAAAATAAAAAGACGACACCATGAAAAGGCAGCAGGAAGATAAAGTATACTCTTCGCCACCTATGGCAAGACCTTGGTCCATTACAGTTCCACCACTAGTGCTCCCCACAAGTGACAATACAACAGCCTGTGACAGTGGAGAAACCACTTACTGACAGCAGAATTGCCTCTGTGGAAATGCCCTGACCCAAGGCTCTCTACTAGCAAAGGAAGGTGGGGGCCAAGCACCCACAGATCAGTTTATTCCACAGACTAGACATGGCTAATCCCTGCCTCTCTGGGAAGCACCAAGCTGTGCCAGGGGTGAAAATGTGTCACATCCATTAGCAATTTCAAAAGACTTTTTCCATCAGGGGACTATGAATTTGCACTCTGCCATGAAGTTCAAATGACAATGGGAATAACATGACTGGAACCAGATGTGGTTTTGCTGAAGACCCCTGTGAAATGTCTGATCATTTCCACAGGTATCCCGCTGATTCCACTTTTGGCATAGACGTACCGAGAAAAGCAGGTTTTGCCTATATTGAAGAGAGTTTTCTGTTTGTCCAAGCAATGAGTAGCTGGAAAGTTCTAAGTTTAGAAATATCTACACAGCTGAAGACCTGATCCTTTGAACACCAAAGCGTGTCACAGCTATTTTCCCTTTAAGATTGCCTCAGGAAAAGACCAATTAGGATTACATGATAAGTAAAATTATTCCCATACTTACATGGTTGGGAAAATAGGTCTCTCCAACTGCATATTCAAAAGGAGATCAAAGCAATATTGTTCTTTTGCAGTTAGATTTTGACTTATTTATGTTTTTCCCCATTACGTACTTGTTCCAGCAGCACCAAGAGACCACCGGCATGTGCTTCTTACTTCACCTCTACATCTAGTAATGGGAGGGCCATGAAAGTGCCTGTATTTCTTGCTGCCTGCATGAAATGTATGGACACATATATATGGCTTTCATTTATTTTGTTTCACGACACAAGGAGGGAGGAAAAATCTTTTTCATACACCTACATCTATCACAAAGCAACTAAGAATAGAAGCAATATTGAGACAGATGGAAATGTTAATGGTGACAGCTCACAAGCAAGAATCACACATTTGTGAAATAATGAAATGGGTGGGCAGTTGTTATATGAACTCCATGTCAGTCGGTATGTTTTCCTGGCTATAATTTTGCAAAAGTATGTCTCAGAGATATTTTCAGTTCATGGGAGAAGTCTATGCCCTACCCTACACCTTGCTGGCATGTGGGTGTAGGAATTCACCAAAGATGGTGAGCAAGTGAACCAGTTCATCACGTGCCCTGGGGGCTGCAGGATGTCCCCTGACATTTCCCTGCCCGGACACTGTACTATTCCTAACAATGTGGTGGGAGAGATGCAGAAAGGAAGTGTAAAAATATTTGGAAAACCAAACGAGAGAAACATGGGATACTCACACTTGTTTCAAAATCTTACTTCCAGGCATACAAGTATTATACAAGTATAATACAAGTATTACCTTTTCTTTTACATTTAATCTGTCCGTATTCTGTAGTCCTTATTATTAGCTGGACTTGCTGACCACAAATGAAAATAAGCATTACAAAATGAGTCCTGCATTTCTCCATTCCTTCTTTCTAGTTCTTCATGCCCCAAAAGCCATCAAATCCATTTTAAGGACCACTTTCACAAGCCTGTTTTTGCTAGCCCCAGTTTCTTAGCCCCAATCTAATGTTAGCTCAAAGGGGAGGGAGCCGTGAAAATGTCTTCATACATATTTTACCTTGCACTACCTGTCTTATTCCTAAGGTCTAGGGAATCTACTGATTTTCAACAACTTTGATAGGTACTGTTTCTTGCAGATGCTGTTTACTGCACTTGACGTTACTATTTTTTGCCAGAGGAATGAACTAGTTCTCCTGAAATCTTATGGATGCTCTCTTTGTTTGCGTATCTGATTAAAAAAATTCTAGCAGCTACATCTTCAAGTGCTTAGTGTGATTTACTACAATGATTCATGGTAAGACTTACAGCTCCGAGGAAAATCTGTCCCTCAGGATTTATCCACCTTTCCAGAATTTCTCATGGCAGGGCAACCATATGCCACTGTATTTAGGAGGCAACTTATGGTTACTGAATGGCAGCCAGTCTGCATTTTCTTAGTGCATTTCTAAGAGCTCAACAGCATTAATGTGATGAAGAAAAAAAAAGGACTTGCTGTACAAAGCCAAATGTATGCATCCAGCCACCTCAGATTAATGAAATGCTAGACATTAATCCACTGGCATACATGCCTGTGAATGCTGGCCACTAAAAATAAACAGTGAGAAATATCAGACCGTTTGAAATAGGAAATTGTGGAGCAATCCTGAAAATCAAAAGGTTATCCAAATGGTGAGCTGCTGAGAATGGCAAACTTGCATAGAGATAACGCCTGTGTCAAATAGTGTACTATAAAAACCATCTCATGCTGGACACAGACACCTGACAAACACCAAACCACTGAAGACAACACTTGAGATACCAGGTAAAATAGAACCTTAAAAAAAGAGGCAAGAAAAACTGCCACATCAAAACTTTGGAGGATGAAGACATATTCCAAGAATATCAGCCATTTTACAGTATAATAACTGTAAGAGATGAAAGGTGGTGATGAACCACCACCAAAGCAGTGACAGCTCGTGGAGAAACAGTAGATACTAAAATCAATAAAGCTACTTGCAGATTAAGGTATGAGTCACCACAATGGGACCAAATATGGCCCGTGTCATTTGTTAGCAGCCGTCCATCCCATGCGTCTCTGCAGAGAATGATTAGAATTCAAGAGAAACATGGCAACAGAGGCAGAAAGGGAAATGTTGGTTTTTTAAGAGCTGGCAAGAAAGTAATGGTGCAAACTTAAAATACAGGAAGATATACAAAATTATGCATGAAGTGGAAAATTCATATAACTAGAAGCTCCTTGACAACCTCCTAGATAACAGAAAAATTTATTTTGGGAAGTGGATAGATTTTTAATAGGGCTCATCAACCTCTAGTTCACAGTGGATGTATTGAAATATTAGCTCTACCACATTACTTTTTCCTAAGTGAAAAAAGGTCAGAGGATGTTTCATTATGAATCTAATGAAGCCACTACTGCAAATCATGAGTGCTTCAGTGCCACCCAGCCTCCTGACTACGGATGCTGCCGAGACCTGGCTCTTCTCGGCCTCCTCTCTCCTCGCCTTACAGCTGCTTAAGAACTGCCTCATATGGCACCCTGACAGGTATCCCCAGCAAACACAAGTTCTCCAAGTGGAAATGGAAAAATCCACGGCGGGATCCTGGCCCGCTCCTTTCCCCGGCCGGCCTGGGGGCTGGGGAATAAAGGAGGACGGCGCTAAGCCAAGGCCGCCGGTACCGCATCTCCCGGAGAGGAGAGAGGCTGCTTTCCTTTCACGATAAAAACCCCAAAGCCAGCCACCCCGAACAGATACGACCGCAGCAGAGGCGACAGATGACCGACTTTCGTGCGAGCCCCGCGCCGGCGCCCCTCCGGTGCCGTCCCGCACCACCTCCATTTTGGCTGCGCGCGCGGCGCCGGTGTCCGGTCCGGCTCCGCCGCAGCAGGCGACGCCGTCCAGGGGCTGCTGACGAGGAGCTGCTCCCGGGCAGCGGGGCGGAGGGGGCGAGAGAGGGGCGGCATCCCCGGCGCCCCCGGCCCCGCGCCCCCATTTCCGCAGGACGGTGCCTCCTGGGGGGAGGCGGTCGCCGTGGCAACCACGGTGGGGAGGGGGAGAGGGAACACGGGGGAACGCCGGCGGGGGTAGCCCGGCCCGGCCCGGCCCAGCCCGGCCCGGCGGGGCGCGCGGTGCCCTGCGCGCCGTCTCCGCCCTGCTGCGCGGTGGGGACGCCGCCCCCTCCCCCGCGGCGGGGCCAGCCTCCCGCCTGCCGGGGGCTTCCCTGCTCGGCGGCGCTACGTGCGAGCCGAAGCGGGAGCCCGGGGGGAGGCGGGGGCGGTGGGGCCTCGGGATCCGCCCTCCCTCCCGGCGGGGCCGCGGCACCGCAGCGGGGCCGGTCGCGGGGCGCCGCCGGCTCTGCCGCAGGGAGGGCCTGTCGCCCCAGCGCCGTGGCAGCGGTGGGGGGCTCGGTCGGCCGCCCGTCGGATCCGCCGGGGCGGGGAGGAGGGATGGCTCTCCGTAGCCGGGATTCCCCGGGCGGAGGAGCGCAGTCTGTCTGGAACGGGGCGGCGGAGACGGCGTGGCTCCGTGTGGACTCTCCTTCGCAGGAATGCACTCTTCTCAAGCAGCGCGGGGAACGGGGGAGGGGGTGATGCACAGCCTCCGTGCAGAGCCAGAGACCCCTAGAGCCTCTCTACCTGCGAGCAGTGCTGCTACCGCCGCTGCTCCGCCAAACTGCTGACTTTCCAGAGCTTATTTTTAGCCCGGAGACTAAATATTATTAGCTACATTTCTACGTAGGAAGAATCGGAAGCTCGGGGAGGGGTGGGGGGAGGCACTAGAGATAGGGAGGGAGATGAGCAGAAAGCTTATCCGAATGGTGTCCAGTTGGGGGGGCTGCGTTTGGGTTTCAGGCTTGCCNACACACGCACACATACACACCCCATTAATTATAGCAAAGTAGATGCGGATATTGGATCATCAGCAATACATGCACGGCTCTCCCTTTGAGCCGTAGGTTGCGTATACAGAAGGGTCAGCTAATCTCCGTGTAGGTAAAGATCAGCTGCGTCCCTTTATCTGTGAAAGATCAGTCCTGCACAGTGCCAGCTAGAGCTCAGCTGCATCTCTTCATCTATGCAAAATCAACTTGCATCCTTAGCCAGGAAAAAAAAAAAAATCCGTCGCATCTGCTTCTCTAGGTAAAGATCAGTTGCATCTCTGCCCAAAGCATATACACACATAGACGAGATTCCCAGGTTAAATCAGGCACAAGTTAACTTAACTCGTAGTTAAATCTCATCCAGCTTTTCCTTCCTTCCTTCCTTCCCTCCTTCTCTAGCCCTCATAGACATCAAGCAGCCAGCAAGGTAACAAAACTAGGCAAAGAGCAGGCACCCATCCCCGCACCACAGAGAGGGAGATACAGGAGCCAGAGGGACCGCCGGGGGTGTCCCCCCTCCTCTTACCTTGGTTACAGCTAACACCACGAGCTGTGGCTAGATCGCGGAGATAAATACTGGCATTTCCCAAAGTTGACACCGTCAAACCAACCCCCGGAGCTTGCAAGACTCTTTTTTTTTTTTTTTTTTTTTCCCTCCTCTCTTGTTCCTATTCCAGTCCGCACCGCTAGGAATTCAACTTAGCCCAGCTCCAGTGGGGCGAGAGGGCGGCGGGCGGGGAGGGGAGGGGAGTGGAAGGACCGGGGGTTGGCGGGGGAGGGAAGCCGGTACCCGGTGCCAACGGCTTCCCGAGCCCGCAGGGTCGCGGAGCGATGCGGAGCGGTGCGGGGCCGCTTCCGCCGGCCCCCCGCCGCCGCTGTCCAGGGTGCTGCCGCCGCCTCCCCGCTTCTCTCCGCCGCCGCGCCCGCTGTGCGCCCGGGCCGCTCTTCGCCCCGGCCCCCCGCGCTGTCACGTGCCGCGGCCGCGCCGCTCCGCGTCCCCCCCTCCTCCGGGGCAGCCCCGACCCTCGCTCCGCGGCGGGGCGCGGAGGTGCCCCCCCGCCTCCAGCCCCCCCGACGGGAGGCGTCAGGCGCCTCCTGTGCCCGCCGAGGGACAGGGCAGGAGCGAGCCGGCGAGGAGAGGCGAGCGCCCGGCGGCAGCCCGGCCGCGACAGCTCCAAGTTTCTCTCTCAGACGCGCTGTTTCCATCGCAGCCCTAAATCAAAGAGCGTCGCAATTAAAGTTACACTGTCTAAAACACAATTCTCCCGGCCTCCGCGGGTTACGCTCTTTGGTGTATTAAGTACTAGAAAGCCGAGCCCGTGATATTAGATACTGTCGTTAAGCAGCGTCTCAAGCATTTTGTTTCAGCTGTTTTGTTCTTCTCTGCAGGTATTAAAAATAAACTCTTTTTTGTAGGTACTCACCATTGTTTCTTTGCTGTCCTGGAGACAGAAGTGGTTTAAAATCCAGTCTCTCCAACAGATGCTGGAAGGTAATGTGTCTTGTTTGAAGTCATCATGTGAGAACTTCTGCTTTGCTCAGTGGATCGCCCACCACTTGGTGTGACTTATGAATCTAATAACCCTTTGCAATATCCGCAAGCTTAAACTCTCCACCACCTTGGTGCCTACAGAAGACAGAAAGCAACTGGCAGGGAGTTTTAAAAACCTATAGATTTACGCAAACGCCTTAGCTCAGAGTCACGTTTCCCTCTGAGTTCTTACGTGATCTTAATGAATGAGAGGGGTTACCAACCAATACAGTATAAAACGTGATCGCAGCCGCCTCCCAGGAAACCGGAGCGGGACAGTAAGTTCCCGAGGAAAGTCCTGGCCGGCCGGGCGCACTGTGCAGTGAGCCCTGACTCCCACCGCCCTCCTTCCATCTCCCGGCTCGCACCTGGGGCCGTGCAAGACGAGCCGGCTCTGGAGATTTACGTTCTGGACAGGTAAGTAAACATTTGGGGGTTGTTTGTGTGTTTGTTTGTTTTAATGTCACATTCACTGCGCTCTCACGGGAAGTGCTCCAGGGACTTGTTGCATGCTAGGTCCTGCCACAAGAGGAGCATGGCACAGTTGCCGAGACGAGTTCCTTTCCGAAACCCCTGCATTTCCCGAGCTGCAACTTCCCCGCACACTTTTCCTCCTCCTCCCTCCACCCTCATCGGGAGGCGCATCCCGGAGGCGGGCTGCTCCGCCGACCCCGCACGGAACCCCTGCCGCCGACAAGGCAGAGGGGACCCGAGCGCATCCCCGGGATCTGCCTTTCTTTCCCCTTCTCCCTTCTCTCTCCTCTTCTCTCCTTCTCCCCTTTCCCCCTCTCCTCGGGGCTCCTGCAGCTCGCCGACTCCGCCCGTGATTTCTTTCTATCGCTAAGTCAATTCCGGTCTGCTTGCGTTGTGAGACCACCCGCACACCTGGGCTCAACCTGCAGTCTCTTTCCCCGAGATAGGTGGCCGAGCCCCAGTATTACTCCTGCCAAGGCTCACAGAGTCCTCGTCCCCATTTTGTCTTCGTATGTCGGGTTTATTCTCAGTGACTGCCCCGCCTCCCCGGCTCAGAGAACCCCGCGGGGAGCGGGTGCAGGAAGGGGTGTGGGAGGTGGTGGGGCGGGTTTCTTTGCCTTTGAAGGCGAATTGCAGTCAACTGAACCTGGACTTGCCAAAGTTTGTGGGTGCTGCCTCTCATAAGTAAAAAAGAGATTAAGACCGAGAAGCTCCTTGTCCACTCCGTTCTCTCCTGACTAACTGTTGGAATTACATTTACGGGTCATTTCTCTTCAAAGTGCCCGTTTCTCNAGTCCCAGGTACCTCTGCCTGGGAACCAAAGCAAGCAGCCTCTTCCATGACAACCATCTATGTTGATCCATGCAATAACCAGCAGATGCTGCCCTAAGACTGGTACAGCTGGTACTTTCCTGCCTTGGCTGTCCTGGGGACAAGGTGTAAGAAGAAAAGTCAAGTGGTATCCAGCAAAGCTGCCCTGAAGAGAACCACTGAATCCCTTCACCTCCATCACATACTGCCTGTATGCCGTGTACAAGCAGAGCCTGTCAGAAAGCCTGTTGCTGATGTAACACTGCACCCGACAGATCACCCTATCACTGATAGGGTGTCACCCGAGATACGTGCTTAAATACTGATCTTCAGTAAGGGAGCTGAAGTTTTCCTCCAACAGTTGGAAGTACTCATACTTGGTGTTAATACTGTTCAGGAATACCAGTTTGAAGTGGCATTGAAGTTAAAAAAAAAAAAAAAAAGAAAACCCCAAGTGTTTCAACAAGTGGACTTGCAATGATTTCTGCTTTCTCCCATTCTTCTAAGCTCCTGCCTCTTCTTCAGGGGAAAAAAATAATTTGGTAATATCTATTTAGTATTACTGTAGTAATTGCACAATTCATATTTTGACTGAATAAACACATATCCAAAAGGTTTCTGACCCTGTGGAGTCTTCAATGTTTTATAGAGAGAACTTTACAAAGATGCAATATAATTTAAAACATATTTCTACATACTTATTTTTTATAGCTCAAGAAACATAGTCTTTCATTGATAAAGTAATTCCCTCTGTCAGAAAGTACTTTGCAGCACTCTTCCTCCACTACTTCTCATTTCATTGACTTCTACGTATCTTCATTTTCTGACGAAGGTCTCAATCATTAGAGATACCCAGGAGAAACCTTTGACGGGTCATGGTATTATACTGATGAAATAATGTTAAATTTACAACAAAAAAATCCTTCCACGAAGCTTCCCAGGAAATCCACAACAGGAAGCAGTATAGTGTCATTTCAGCCCTGTCCAGATGAATTTTCTAGAGGAAACTGACGGAGTTTGCCAGCAGTAATAAGGCAGGGTCATGCTGACAGAACCACAACCAAAGATACTTCTTTAGAGAGCTAACTAGAAGAGCTCCTGGTCAGTATTTCAGCGTAAGAACAAGACTCCACCTACCTCACTGGGGATAGGTGACAATTGATAACACATCTCATTCTCAACAGACCAAATTAAGCACATGTTTGCTGAAGGGATTGCTTTAGATTTTTTTCGATGTAATTAATGGAATAAACAGGCACTGTAACCAAGGGAATGGTACAAAAGTGTATAGAAAAACAAAAGGTCACTGGTAGGGTATATAGGGGATGCTATGGAGAATGGGAATTATCTGACAGAAGACAAGTAGGAAGAAACAGTATAAAACAATCAAGAGTTCTTTCCTTGTAGTGACGTTCACAGGTGAGAGAACAGCCCAAGTCATTCTGATGAACCAGAGATGAAGTTGACACACCAGTCAATGCACAAAAATGGTAGAGTCACTCCTCCATCAGGGATTCCTGCAAGAAGGGCATTGGAAAGGGGATGGACTAGAATTAAACCTGTTGATTTTCTAGACATTTCCTTTCCCTATGTCTTGTTTTCAGCTATGTTTTTTATCACTTGATGTGAGTTGGTGTGGATGTTTTTTTTTCCTTACTACCATAGAGGGGCACAAGTGACTCAAAATTACTCACCTGACAAGTCATACACTTCAGTAAAAGCTGGAACTAGTGAGCAAAGTTTAGCCCATTATTTAAAACTAATAATCAGGTGGTCTGTTTACAGGGTGTTGAAATAGAATAGCTGTTAGCATTTGCCAGACTGACATGGCACAGCATTTGCTGTATGCAGGTAGTTCATACATATAAGGCAATGTACATCTCTTGTTCCAAGTCTGTTTATCTTGGAATCACATTGTTACCAGATGAAGTATACAGCTGCAGGTCTTGACTTCAGTGGGGACTACTCATATGTAAATAGTGACATAACTGTTTAGCAGATGAGGCCTAATTAAGAGAGATTCAGCCATACATTTTCTCTCTCTTAGACAAAACAATGTGAAGAATACTGCAGGAGCATTGCTAGAAAGTCACAGTGCCTTAAATCAACCTGTGAAACACCCCAAAATCCTAAGCAAGCTGCAAGTATTCTTTCCCTGCCTTAAAATACCTTAGAAAATGATGAACTGTTACTAGTTGGCTCTTTCACATAGTTGAAAGACTACCAAAATATGTGGATAACTGCTAAGCACGTGCAAAAGACACCTTCAATTCATTATATACAGCTGCTCCTTCAGAGACCACTGAAAATCTTTCTCAGACACCAACATTAGCAATCTGAGCAGAATCAGATGATAGCAGTAGCTGTCAACTTTACAGAGATGCTTCTGAAATAAGAGCTATGTGACATCATCGTTAGTGTGAAACGGGGCTGCCAAATTCTCTCCATGCCAGCAGTCTAATGGTGTGTTTGCAAGAAAGGTCCCCCAGGGTTATGGTGTGCTAGTTTTGCTGGTAACCTCCTGCTTCTTCAACAGGCGGATTTGGCACCTGCCCTGCTACTGCCTGGAGGGTAAATACCAGCCTCCCAGTATGTATTTAGGGTAGCCTCCCATCAAGTGTTGATTTTCTGTGCCTGATTTCCTCCTCCTGCAAATTATCTTGCTCTGATATTTCCATCTTTCTCCTGATCTTCACGCTGCAAGTGTTAGCAGTCTTTCACTCTGCCTCCTCCCTCCCTGGAAGTTTTCCTTTCTTTCTGAGCCTACTTGTCTTCAAACTGCGTATATTCCATGCTGGTAACATGCAGATGAACATCGTAGTCATGATCCCACTCAGATACTAAACAAGCCTCCCACCAATGCCTTGTCCTCCTTTAAAGTGCTAGAACATTTCGGCTTGCTTTCAGTCTCCTGAAAGTACCAGGAAATCCTCTGGAGTAGACAAGCAGCAGCACATGTGCTTGTTGTGGTTGTACCTCAGAGAACAGCTTATCATGGACTCATCTCCAAGCATGTGTTTGCAGTGAAGAGAGGGTGAGACTCCCACAGGAGTGGGCCCATAGCCAGCACAGAGCCTAGGCTCCAACCCACCTCAGCCCACAAGAGAAGGGCTTCAATGTCATCATCAACGAGAGGCATTTTGCACATTGACTTCTTTTAAGATCACAAATTGTACCAAGCTTATATTCACGTTTGGTAAAACCAGGAGAGCTCAGTATGCTTAAGGAAACCCAGCCCTGCTACAAGTCAGGATAAATCAGGGTTTCCATTATCCATATTTTCTGAAGCAAATACCTTGAGACAGATGCCTTGGCCAGCAGTGGGAGGATGTTCATGAGGGCTAATAGGGGTCTGCCAGCATTGAGTTAGACATCAATTTGCTGATCCTGGTGAAATCCTCTATTCTGCACTTTCAGCTGTCTATAGCTACCTCCCTCTCACAGTGGGACTGTAGCAAGGCTTCAATAACAGGTCTGAGAGTTTTGCATTAATTATTTATTTGCCATCAACTTATAGTAAAAAAGCACTATTATCAAAAAGTTTTGCTTAAACTGTTTCTGTCATTTATAGAAAAAGTGTGTTTCAGGAAAACTTCTAGAATTAAGGTTTTGTTTTTCTCAAACTGTCACACATGCAAATGTAGTTCAGTACTTGTATGGCACTCATTTAGGTTAGCTGGAAAAGACAGGAGATTAGATAAATGTAATGGAAACTACTGGCCCATGTAAGTTCTCCTGCCTGACCTGAGCAAAATGAGACACCAGGTATCTCTTACTAGAAGAAAACCAGAGATAGGGAGAGAAATCAGAACCTGGAGAAAAAGAAACATGACAGCTGTAATCTGTTACTATTGCAACCTGATTATAGGATTCATTGACAAGGTGGGGGACCCTTTCTTTTGGCATTAAAGTCTACACCTTGCTTCATGTAACCACAAGAATATATCTCCAGGCATGTCAGCCTTTAAAAGAGATTCTTTCTTCAATCTTCTTTAAAGAGAAAACATACAGCGTGACTATGAACAAAATAAGCTACACCACCACCTCATCACATTTTAAAATGCTGTTATGTGCAGACCTGAGTTAGTAAAGAAAACCAGCATTTCCAGTACAGAAATACCCTTATGAAACTATAGGGGATTAGCCCTAATTTTACTTACAGGTGAAAAGTAAACACATACCTTAATTCCTTTCTAAAGTTAATGTTTTTAAGGAAACTACCTTCTAAACCATATTAATCTACTTCTCAATAGTTAAATACCCTGTCAGCTTCCATGGGAGCTCACAGTAACAGGTTGATGTTTGAACTTCGTGGAGCATGATAGAAGCACATTATTGTTAAAAACAAAATATCTGTTGGAGAAATTATACACTGAGTTAGCAGAGAGCAAGAGGAACTGGATGCCTATCACATAAGGATTATTAAGAGATGCTGGCAAGCTCTGAGTAAGAGTGACCCTTGACTTTGTCTCTGCATTCATATGATGAACTCTTTCAAATATAACTGTGTTCTCTGCAAGGCCCCTATGTAAAAGAGGAAGAGGGTGAGATGACAACAGAAGAAGAGAAGAACAGGGAAACAGTGATGTAGGGTAAAAACGCTGAAGGAAAGTAGAAATGCAGAAAAACTCTTACAAGGTTACCACCGAACTGTGGGCATTTAGTAAAATAATAACCTGCATCCAGGCTCTTGCATCAAGTTAGCTAAAAACACCTCCAATACCAGTTATGTATGAAATTGTCCCGTCTATTTTTATCCTGTCATTTTCAGACTAAAATGACAAATTCTCATCTGAGATAGTATTCACAACAACCAGGAAATAGTGCTGATGTTGACCTAAATAAATAAAGTTGCTCCTATGCAAGAATTCCTGCATGGATCCTTTAAAACAAGATACTTTGAAAACATTTGCTGCAAAATGCATATGAAACCCTGGGGGACAAACAGCCTGCTAGACACTCTGGTCTCACTATCCCAATTTGGCAAACAAGGTTGAGAGATTTACAGATGCGCTGCTGAAGACAACAGGGGTACTTTGGGTGAGACTTCTGATGCCAAAAGACAAGATCCTGGTATACCTTTCAGTTAGGACAAATACATTTTCAAAGAAAAAAAGTATTATTTTGTGTAGTTGTATACATGTTTTTCAGCTAAGGTGCACATGAAACTTTAACTGTGTCTTATGACAATTTGCATGATGTTTTCTGTCTCAGGTGGTGCTATTACTCCATCTTAACTTTTTGATGGTGTCATTCATACATGTTAAAGAGAACAATTACACACTTAATCAAACAGATCTCTTTAGATGCATTGTTTATTGAGATGAATTAGATCTATTGTCCTTATTCAATCTGAAGCTGTAGAACCAAGATCTGTTTCCAAAGTCAGCTTTGCAAAGATAGGGGAAAATCTAAACGAAAATTTTGTGGATGTTTGTTTAGGATTTCATAGTAAACTCATCAAATGCAGAAGTGTTAGAGGTTGTTGGTAAAAATATTATTGTTACTCCTACTTTGTATTTGCCTCACATATTTGAAGATGTCTTTTCCATTTGCAGTCCACATACTGCTGAAGCATCCTTTCCTTTGCTCTAGCAGGCAACCTGTAAGAAGGTGGGCCATTAGCAAAACCTCCACTATGCAGCAATTAGCAAATCTTCTGTTCCAGCAGAGATTAAAAAACTGACTTTTTTTCCCCAAGACCTGAAACTAGAGGGCTCTTATTTTCATTGAGGGCCCCTTGTAATGCTGTCCAAAGGTGTTCTGCATGGGCTTTATGAGTCAGTACCTTTCTTAACTGCAATGCACACATGGAGACTTTGGATGCATAGATGCCATTATGAATTAATTCTCTTCAGCCAAAAAAGGCCTTTTTACCTTTCACACCACCACTGGAATTGAACCAGGTTAAACCTACATGTTTTCTCTTCCCTTTTCTTTTCTGGTGTGCTTTCCCGTTCTAAAAACTTTTCACTGGAGCCAAAGTAATTTTTGTTTGTGACTTTGAAACTTTATTGAATAAATATATATAGAAGTGTTCTTAACACTGAACAGCACACAAATTGCATGATTACTTCTAGTGTCTCTTATTGAACTGAAAATATTTTAATAACCTGAAAAATTCTTCAGTGAACCATGATGGATCTGTGCAATTTATAGCATATTTAAATATTTTTACATTGGTACCCAAGATTAAATTCCAATATTTCTCTTTTGTATCTGTGTACATTTTAATACACTTCTGGGAACACTTATCTTTTATGACGAAACCAATATTTTCTAACGTAAAGTAGTGATTTCAGCTTAAGTGCAACCATATGGTATCTTAGGGCAAAGGCTTTTGGTTCTAAATAACTGGTTAATGTTAAGCATCTTTCACAATGAATATGTCACAAACTACCATATACCAGCTTTGTCAAAGAAACAAAGATAAAACACAGAAGAGTAGAGCTTCTATAGTTAGGGATAAATACTTTGAGGCACAACTACAAACTAAGATTTTTTTTTCAATTAAAGTGGTATAACTACAGAGTTATGGGAGAAACACAAACCAAGTCTGATTGATTTTGTGAGCCTGTCTTACTTGGTATGAATTAGATGACATCCTATTTTAATTTACCAGTCTGATAACTGGTGGGTAATAACACCACTGAACATAATTCTACAAAACTATGCACATAACTTATTCCTGAATCTGTACAGCATATATCCCTCATCAGTAGCTGCATCACATTTGTTTATTTTGTTTCAGGCACAGATTGCAAATCTCTCAGAAACCTGAATAAGTCTTTACAGCTTTGAGGGACATTTTTGTGTCCATCTTACAAAAAGACAAATCAAGGCAGAGAGCATTTAAACTGCCAGTAAATGACTCTGATAGTGCAGCTTGGTCCCTAAGCAGTTTGCCCACAATAATAATGCCGGTCAAGATTTGGCAGTCCCAACACTTTTTTCTAAGAAATATATAATGGCTCTTCTCCTGTGCCTGCTGAGTATATTACTTTGACACTGGGAAAAGATCCATGTAAAAATATTTGTATCATAATATCAAGGATATGCCATATCATCCACATGGCCTAACAGCGAAACACTGGCAAGAAGTAATTATTAATATGGGGGTAAAAATTTTTTTTTTGGAGTGTAAATAAATTAGAAAACAAAGCAGAGAACTTGGGCAAACATTGAGGGAACAGCAATCAGATTTTCCATCTCTTATGCCTTCTCAGACTCACATTTTCTACCCTAAATGTTAAGGGTCACCTGTGGGTCACAACACGTTTCTTGTGCATTTGCTACATGGCCTGCACCCTGGGGTAGTGAATTTGGAAGTTTTATGGAAGAGCTTTGAAATCATAGAATAGAATCCTAGAATTGTTTGGTTTGGGAAGGACCTTTAGGGTCACTTAGTCCAACTGTTAACCCAGCACTGCCAAGCCCACCACTAAACCATGTCTCCAAGTGCCCCATCTACATATCTTTTAAACACCTCCAAGGCTGCTAACAAAACCACCTCACTGGGCAGCCTGTTCCAATCCATGACAACCTTTTCTATGAAAAAGCTTTCCTATAATTCAATGTGAACCTCTTCTGGTACAACCTGGGGCCATTTCCTCTTGTCCTGTTGCTTGTTACCAGAAGAAAGGGCTGATTTCCTCCACCTTGCTGCAACCTCCTTTCAGGTAGCTGTAGAGAGTCTTAAAAGTCTCCCCTGAGCCTTCTCCTCTCCAGGGTGAGGCCCCCAAAGCTCCTTCAGTCACTCCTCAAAGGACTTGTGCTCCAGACCCTTCCTCAGCTCTGTTGACCTTCTCTGGATGTGCTTCAGCCCCTCAGTGTCTTGTAGTGAGGGGCCCAGAACTGAACACGTAATTTGATGCCTGGCCTCACCAGTGCCAAGTACAGGGGGACTGTCACTGCCCTGGTCCTCCTGGCCACACTATTTCTGATACAGGCCAAGCTGGCATTGGCCTTTTTACCCACCTGGGCACAGCTGGCTCATGCTCAGCTGCTGTTGACCAGCACCCTCAGGTTCTTTTCCACTGGGCAGCTTTCCAGACCCTCTGAGTCCAGTCTGCAGTGCTGCATGGGATTGTCATGACCCAAGTGCAGGATCCAGCACTTACACCTTCTTGTCCCTCATACAACTGGCCTCAGCCCATTGATCCAGCTTGTCCATATCCCTCTGAAGAGCCTTCCTGCCCTCCAGCAGATCAACACTCACACCCAGCTTGGTGTTTTCTGCAAATTCAGTGAGGGTGCCCTTGATCCACTTGTCCAGATCATGGATAAAGACATTAAACAGAACTGGCCCTGGGGAACCTGACTTGTGACTGGCTGCCAGCTGGATGCAGCTTCATTCACCATCACTCTTTGGGCTCAGCTGTCCGGTCACTTTTTACCAAGCAAAGAGTATATTCATCCAGGCCATGAGCAGACAATTTCTTCAGGTGTCAAAGATTTTGCTAAGGTCCAAGTAAACAATATCCACAGCTTTTCCCTAATACACTAAATGGATCACCTTATCATAGGAGACCAGGTTAGGCAGATGGTCTGGGAGCACATGGCCATGGAGACAGGCTGTTGCTGCTCGTGAGCCAGCAGTGGTTGTGCTCCTCACCTGGTGCCTTCTTTCCATTTGCGGCTGGGTATCCTTCTGAGCCTTACCTTGCCTCAGAGCTACAGGAGCTTGGTAACAAGACAAGCACAGGGCTCCCCCTCCAAGTGCCTGTGGAGCCAGGTACTGCTGTTCTGGGTGGTTGGAAACACATATGCCTGTGCAGGTACTGGCAGTGAGCCTCACCTGTGAAGCCCTGCAATGCTGGGGGCCTTCCATGTCACAGCAGCCATCCCATGCTGTGCCACCAGGCTTCTCTCTTTAATCAGTTTTTTTATCAATCAGCACTTGGGTCAAAGCACAGGCCTGAAGAGCAGATAATGCATGCCAGTATTTTCTGATCTTTTGTGGGTGAATCATTTTTTGGGCAGCCTGCCTTCCAAAGGAGGAGGAGAAGGCAACCCAGATACTACCAGGGAGGGAAAATGGGCAGATTCAGATAACTACAATAAATATAATTCCAGATAATTTGTTGGGATAACTGAAGATATCTATTGTTATTAATAATCTGTGGTCTGTGCAGTTATGCAAGATCAAAATGAAACTTGGCCTAAGGTATCTCTGGCTTTCAGTGGGTTTGATTGTTGGCTTAAATATGCAGTTGCTATGAAGTTGCTGCCTCTCATAATCTCATACCTATCTTTTTTCTTGTATTTCTCACAAGTCTTTTGACATTCCTTGCTCAGGAGTATTCCCCACTAATCCTGAATTGTGTGGCAATACTTCGAAGGAAAAAATTTGTGACTAAAATCTAGGAGATAAACCATAACGTGGAAAACAAATGATTAATTACAAGCAAGTAGATAAGAATGTAATGGAATACTAGTACCTCTCAAGTACTTAATTAGGAGCATATAAATCACTGCATCTAAACATGACCCCTTCCTGTACTACCAAGTCTCTCTAAAGAATATATATTGGTTATTGGTCTAAAGAGCGTTCTTAGAGATTAGAGCAACACAAGCTAAAACAATAGCAAGATGAAATTATTTAAAAAATATATAGTTAAATAACAACATAAAGAGCCTTAAATGTAATTTGAAAAGTGTAGCCGGGATTCTTAGTTGTTTAAACTGATGTAGCACCATGGCTTTGTCGAGCTCATCCACCTTGCACAAAACATCTTGCAACCTTGCATATGTCTAAGGTACCTTGGACCTCTTAAAGAAACAAGAAGAAAACCAAACAAAAACTGCTCAAATCAGTCCAATCATGGCTTGACTATATTGATTACTAAGTGAAGCTAATTAAAAACTTTTTTCCCCATGAATTCTTTATTATGATAATGACTTTTTATTTTGAAAACTGATCAGTAGAGCTTATTCTCTGTCACATATATTTATTAAAATAAATAGGCAAAAAGTACTAATAAATAATGCACTGAATAAGGCTCTGAAACTCACCAGTATGGAGAGGCCAGTGCTCATAGTCACGTGAAGTAAATAAGTACAATGTGCTCTGCTGTCAACATTGCCCATCCATATAGGTGCCATCTTATAAATCTGATGTCTTTAGTTATTCTTTTCATTGAAGCTACATTGGCACCATCAAAAGCAAGAAACACCTGAAATAACTGTTCCTGATATCAGAGTGCACACTAAGCCCTGGGAGGTGGTCCTGTGTTTTATGAAGGGAGGTAGGAAATTTGCTCCTCCTGCACCAGCCAGAGACACTGTTGACAGCATGCAGCGTCTCTCTAGCAGGTTCTCTGGAAGAAACAGGGTGGGATTGGAGCACATGAAGCCAGGAGGAATTAGGTGCAGGTAATATCCTCTCTGCAAACCTGTGTCTGGAAGGCAGGAAATGCTGAGAGGCAAGGAGGTGTTTGTTGGGGGTCAGCAGCAGAGAGGATGGTAATGGAGCTCAGGAGAGATGCTCCCTGCTCATGGCAGGGGGTTGCAGGCAGGGCATGGTACCCCTTCACCACTGTGCATCCCTATCAGTGCCTGGGATGCCAGGCAAAGGAGTGGATGGCCCAGCATCTGTGGAAATGGCAGAAGGGCTCTCACAAGTGAGAAGGCTGAGGACTGGGGTTATGTAAAGGAGTGTCACATCCCAGAGTGAAAGGCTGGCATCATATTGACCATACTGCTTCCCAATCTTTTTGATCACTGATGCGTAGATAAGTAATGTAAAATTTACATTTAGACCAAGATTTACCATAAACCAGAATAGAAATATGGCAATTTTGAGAATAAAAAATAGACTTTATAGAATTACTGAGAGCAACGACACAAAATATGGTCCTCCTCAGCTCCTGATGCCCTGCAGGTTGAAATGAAGTGTTTTCCTTGGAGGAACACCAAAGGACCACTGCTAGCATGGGTGCTGCAGTGAAACCATGTTATTTGTATGAGATAGGATAAAAAACAGTCAGGAGGACTCCATGCCTCTGCCATTCTCTCCTACAGATGTAACCCTTTAACATGCTAAGCTCTTGGTTTACAGGAAAAAGTGAGACTAAAAGAGCAAGATCTGAAATGCTCAGTATTTTTCCTGTGTCTTATCAAAAGCAAAGCACCATCAAAAACTGAAGATGAAAGAATAATTTTAATCCATTATCATTATTTCCCACATATAAACTATGGCTAGATTGGTAAAAACATTCTTATTTGACCACTGTCCCATATAGTGCACAGTTCAAGGGCCAACAGCTAAGAAGTGACACTGCTTCTCCCAATAAACTTAGAGAAATCCAGGGTGTAAAAACCATTGTAGCTATGCAATCTCAGACTCCTTTACTTTCCTCTCCTGCATGGTCTACAGAGGATACAGGTATTGGTGAGATAGGCATGCAATGCAAGTTTGGATACCCTGGGAAAACACAAAACCCAACCAAGTGCCCCACACCTTCCTGGACAAGCAACCTGATCCCTCCTCTGAGAAGGTGCTGAGAGCCATGTGGGCCTCTTACCTCCTGGAGAAGTTGTGAGGATGTAATCTTCTGTCGGCAGGGCCCACGGATCCCACCACCATGGAGGTTCACTGGTCAGACACACCAGTGAACAGAGCAACAAATTTGTACAGATGTTAAGGTGTTTGTTGTGTAACAGCCCAGGTGATTTACGTTTGCTGTCTGCAGATAGGGATGAGACGTGTTGCCTGCAGTACGTTTGCACGTTCGTACATGTACACCCAGAGGGAGGGAAAAGCAGAGCCCTTGGAGCTCAGTCAAGGCAGTGATTCAGAGGCAGAGCAGCACATGTGGGATGAGTAGCTGCTAGACAGGTACTTGTTGGGTGGGCTTGGGCTAATTAAGCTGATTGGAGAAAGGAATCAAAAATTCAGGATTGAGAAGAGAACAAAAATGCAAGTGAAAATTCAGTGTCCATGAGCTTGATGTGTAATTTTATAGCAGCTTACAGGCTTATGCATGACAACAACGTGGAAAACATCTATTTTTATGTTGTGGAGGAATGCTGAGCTGAAGATGAGACAGTTCACAAAACACAGTTGGCTTTTTAGTCTTAATCTGCCTCCTGTTACACACTCCTCTGTTCAAAACACTCCACATCTTCATAACATTGCTTGCATGCAGGGTAGTATTGTTTTGTTACAGGACTGGGGTCAGGGAGGAAATTGGTTTCTGATGCTTGGAATGGCTTTGTAACTGAATGATAAATGAAGATGTAGGCAAACTGGGAGATACAGGGAATAAATTGATAAATAGAAAGGAATGCTGTGGAAAAAAAACCCCCGAGAGTATCTAATTACTTACACAAAAGACACTAGTAATTTGTGTGTTTGTTATTAGGTATCAATGGCATCTCTCTGCTGCACCGAAACATGCTTTATATGAACAAATAAAGGAAACTACTGCCATCCACTTCAGTGTGTCTGTTAGTTTTAGAGAACCCCCACATTTAATTTCCAAGCTTAAAAGGAAGTAAGAAATCTGGAGCTCTAGGAATCATTGCTGTTTCCTTTCAGAGCAATTCTGCATGTTTGACATTTTATCTATTGTTTATGTCAGGCAAACAGATTCTGGACAACACAGAGTGGGCTGCAGCAGTAAGACAGTGAGCGAATACCTGTGAGCCTCGGTGATTCATCGTTCCAAGAAGCTCTTGCTTTAATCACAGAGGGCTGCCAGATGAGGAAAACTATGAGGATTTATGACTTTGGGGCAGAGTGAGAGCTGTCCTAGGCATTTCAACCCAAAACTACAAATCAAGAGTTTTATTAGAAAGTGACAGTGAAGGGTTGAGCAACCAAACATCTTCCAGGACAAAACTACCATGTGAAAGAGCAACCCTGCTTGACCCACGGAAAAATCAATCTGAAATTAAAGCTGTTCAGTGCCTGAATGATCCATCTATAGGATTCCCTCCAGCTAAGGTAACCTTGCCTTTCTTACTGTTGGCCTGTTTTGTCACAGATACAAAGAAGCATGAAGTTTAGTGCTAGGACCTTGTAAGCAGCAATTAACCAGGGAGCATCGCTCAGCCCAGCCAGCATCCCTCCATGGCCACTGCACTTAATTGCTCCACTTTCAGAGAGACCTTTTTAGCCCCAGTCTGGTGTTTTAGATGATGTTCACTGTTTGTATCATGGTTTACACAAGACTGATGATCCCTTCACAGCTGCACTTCTCCTCTACCACAATCAGCTGTGTCCTGTCTGCAAGCAGTAATCCCTACGGGTCATGGAAAAATGAAAGCTTAGCTCAAAACTTGTGGCTGGATTGTATAGTTAGAAATGAAGAGACTCAGGCTCTGAGTAGAGACTCAGGCTCTATTGTCCCTTACAACGCTCACATGCACAAGTGAATAATTTTGTTATCTATGTGACTTGGTTTCTCTGTCTTTGAAATGGAAAAGCTGCCTTTCTGGAGGGATTTTTCCCAAAAATGGATTTGAGCCTCAGTCAGGAGGAGACATAAAAGTACAAAGTGCTAGTATGGGTAGCAGCTGTAGCCTGCTTACACCCAGAAAGAAAGAGAACGAACTAAAGGAGGGACAGTGAATTCCCTCATTGCAGTGGTCTCGGCGTCCCGGGAGCCTTGTCCCGCCTTGCTAGGGTAGCTCTTGACACCGGCCGCAGTTAAAGGTACGGCCCAGTATCTGAGGATACCTTCCCGATCCTGTGAGTCCTTGCCGCAGCGGCAGCGTGAACAATGATGAGGAATGAAGGAAGGACTCTGGAGGGTGGACAACAGCTGGGGCTTATGGAGGTCCATGCGGGACAACCACACCACCACAGAGTCTGCCAACAGAGACAGATCATCTCTGTGCAGCACCTTAAACGCAGGGGAGGGGCAAAGGGAAGGGTACACTGTGGGCCCAATAGGAACAAAACTGGGAGTGGCTCTGTACATAAAGGACAGGCAGTGGAACAAATCAAGGAGGCAAGGGAGGGAACCGCAGGAATCCTGCTCAATCACTCGACGCCCTCACTGGAACTTTTTAGACACAGGGAGAAGCTCCAAAGTGACTGACAGGACTCAGGGGTTCCTTAACTGGTGCTTGACTGATAACAGCAACTGGGGCAAACCAAGAAGGGGTTAAACATGGGGGTACAAGGAACAAACCATTACAACTTATATAAAACAACATGAAAGCAAGGAACAAATACATATATAGAACTGACAAAACCAAAATCACACCACTGCACTTCATATTTCCTACTGTACAAACCTCTACCTAAACCAAGAAATGCATTTTATTTTAGCAGAGGGACCTGCCCTGGATAGAGCAAGGAAGTACAGGGGAACCTTATACAGAGCCTTCTCCCAGACTGACCCACTCTGGTAATGATACTTGATTTCTAGTTTCAAAGAAATTTCCACAAGAATTATGTCCCCTTTCCAGTTCTATTTTAATCACTTAAACCTGGAAGACTTTGCAGCTTGCAAACGCTCAAAGATCAAGATGTTTCAGCCCATTCATGCTGTGAGGACTGAGCCACATGGTTGCTGAGGAGGCCTTCAGAACTCCATCAGGGTAGTTTAGAGCTGGTTGCTTGATTTCAGTTTTTAGTAGCTGTGAAAACAGCACAAGTAATCTAAAGAAGGGAAGGAGGCAGAGAAAAAAATTCAAATTCTTGCTTTCAAACTGTACTTGTTTTCCTGCAGTTATTTTTAGAAAGTGAAGTCAAGAACAATTGTGTTCACAAGCCAATAACCATTTTGCCATCACACATTTGTGGAGCTGAGAGCTGATACAGGATAATGGTCACCTAGTGTTGCAAAGGCAAGGCTTTTCTTCAGAGAGAACATGAAATCTTATGTGAAGCCCATTATAATACTGTGATGTCTGCCTTGCTGTCTCTGAAGGATGCTTAGAAGGAGGAGACTCACCACTCCCAGAACATCTGGAGACTGTCACTTTTCACTCTGCAATAGCTGACAGGGCTATCATTACCTGGTGGGAGACTAAGCAACAAGATCACCTCCTTCTGAGAAAGGCAACCCACTCAAAGCCTTAGGGCCGTTTGCAATAATACTCTCCTACTGGACTCCATTTGCTTTCAAGAGTGATAAGTGTAGCATTGGTGGAAGAGAGACTTTTGCAAAACTCATTAACCACTTGAGATTTTGTTGTATTCTCATGCTATGCGTTTACCATTTTATTAGAAAAGACTGCGATATTTTTCCCTGAACTCTGATCCATTAGAGGGGTAACATCAGTAGCCAGAATCACCATTCAAATTTCTGTATATAAGACTCCTCACCTGAAACTTTCAAAATGTTATACCAAAGTGTTGGCATAACATTTTCTTACTACCCACCACATATGCAAGATCAAGTGTTACTTCTGAGGATGTGATATTTTCCATCATTGATGGGAAACTAGCTTCAAGTCATTACTGTCTATACTCAGTTATCAAGGAAAAGCATTAAAATATTTTGACACATATAGAAAAGTATCAAACAACTTCTTTGAAATGAAGAGAAAGTAAAAATAACAAGTCAGCAGCACATTTGAAATTCTTATAATAATGTCAAACATTAGTGTGCCATTTCTTTGGAAAAGGATTTTTTGTGAATTTGCCTCTATATGTGCAAGGCAAATGTTTACATGACTAGTTCTTAAATTCTAAACATTTCCAGCTGAAAGACCACAAAAAATGGACAAGTTTGAGAATGGCACCTCAGTTGGAATTTTTGATCACAGGAGATTCTTAGTAAAAACAATGGTTCATGGGATAAGATGATGGAGTGTTTGAAAGAGAGAAAAAGATGATATTGTCGAGATATTCCTGGTGACTTGAGGAGAGTTTTGCCAAGACAGAACAAATACTGATATTGTTGTGAGCTGTAGTGATCCAAACCATCTATTCGCTTAGCACCTCTGGTCTGGAGCAAATTTGAATTATGACTCTTTTCTTGCTGACCAGAAAGGGATGAATAAGCAAGCTTGGAAAACAACTTATTCCAAGATCTGCCATTAGAGTATTTCTAACACACACACACACACACACACACACACATATATATATATAATTTTCTTTTTGCCGGAGTGGTTGGTTAGTATTTCAGTGACATACCTCATGTTTTGCTTTAGTCCTTAACCTCCAACATAGTACAGCAAAGCAAGATACTTGCAACGCATGTTGTCACAGACAGGCATGAAGAGTGCTGCGTATACAGTGGAAAAAGTGCAGAAGTGACATACACATCTATAGCTATACCCACACTTGTTACCATCCAGGTGAGCTCAGGCAGCTTGAATTATGCAGGCTGACATGTTACTTGCTTTTCTCTCAACTGTGAAAGATTTTTTCCCAGAGCTTATAATCTGCTCCCTTCTATCGAGCTTGTATGTGGAGAATGGACCTTCCATGAGTTTCTTCTAAGAGACCCCCAGCTCACCTCCCATCCCAGGTGATATTAAGTAAACATTGGCTTTTAACCCCTAGGGAATTGAACTTGATCTTTGTAACCCTTTGTAATAAATAAATGCTTGAGTAACAAGGGAGGAGAAAATGAGGAAGGATTCAGGAGAAAAATAACATATGAAAAACTCAATTGAGCTGTTTGGTTACTACATCCTTACACAACGGTGATTGGGGAGGTTTTGTGATGGATGGTATGTCATTCGCAAGAGCTCTGTCTGTAGCTGTCAGCACAGAAAGAAGTCCTTAAAATTCCAGCAGCTATAGCCCTGCAATCCATCAGGAGAGAACACAGACATCCACGCTCCCCTTTGGCCAGCCCAGGAGCCCAAATGGCAAGCATAAGTCACAATAATTTTGTTTGTGCAAAACTGCCTGGCCATGAATTCACAACCAATGCCTGGGTACTGTGTGCACACTCCTATTTGTTACTGAGAAGTACATCTGTACACAGGGGTTCCAAAACACCCTGTGTACAGTCCTTCTCTCACCTGGCAGCAAACTAGTCCGAGGGAAGATTCTGCAGCTTATGGTGGCACCACTCAGTCATGGGAATACAGTACATTCTTACATGCAAGAACGATTGATTTCATAAAGCACCTTGGAAATGAGGTCACTGTTTTTCAAACTTCCATTTGTAGGCATTAAAATGCTATTGTATACTGATCCATCTTTTTTTTTTTTCTCTTTTGATTGTCACCCATCACATAGTGTGCAGAGAAGAAATTGTTTTTATCTGCCTTTGTTTGGCTCTCAGCAGCCTTAATTTTTAATTGAAAGCCATGCTCTTACACCAAAAAAAAGATGAAATGGATTTGAAGTTCAGTCCTTTGACTGAACTTTGAGAACTTTATATTAATTTAGATTAAAATTAAAAAAAAAAGTGTGATCTATGCAATGCACTCTCTCTTCAGAATGTTTGGGGGGTTTTTGCAGATTTCCCCAGCTTTTCCCCCTGCAACTCTTGGTTACTTGGTCTGGTTCCCATACTGCTCATTCTGGCTTAATGCAGACTCATTTCTATCAGAATAAATAGCATTTCTCAGTAGGTACAAAAGCATGTGACTTTTTTGACTGAATTATAAATTCTCCACAGGTTACACCTGTGGCCAGTATGGCCTGAGGGATAAAGCAATATGAAAGCAGGTCATTGCTGGGGTAAACATGAGAGGATGCCATGAAGAAGTATTTGGCTCACCAGGTGGCAGAGAGAAACAGCAGCATTACTCTGCTTCTCTGCACTTTTTCATCAGACTGGGTACCACTAGCCATTTTTCATATCACACAGCTGTCTTCCCTCATCCCCTATGACTGCAGGTGTGGTTTCACGAGTGACATAATCCAAGCAGGAATGTGATCTCAACAGCTTTTTCTCCCATTGGTTTGAGGCACCAGCTGGGGAACACCTGTGATTAATAGGACCAGCATTTCAATACAGAGAACACAGGGCGGTTGACAGAAGATGGTACATCTCATCATCCTTTTTTTTTTTACATGGGAGTAACCAAGGTAGAGATGTTCAAATTGAAGCAGATATAGTGCCTCAGCTCAGAGTCCCTGCCATTTAATACTGATTTTTCTGGTCTGAAGGGGAGCTACCTGATAAAGGGAGAGGACTGGGGTTGATTCCCAGTCCCCCTCCCACAGCCAGCCCCCAGGCTGGCAGGATCCGCTCGCTGACCTTTCCAGGAATGGGCTGCATGTCTGAGTGAAGACTCACTCAGATCAACCCCCGTGACTCTGGATAAATGAAACACTTTGCCGTCTGGCGTATCACTCAGTTTCCCACGAATGGCACAAATAGTCACCGCGGCATGTACAAACACATGGAATCTATTATTGGTGCCTCTTCCTTGGCTTGCCATCGTGACGTCCAACCTGGAGGCAAGTGTTAATGCCCTTATAAGGCTCTTTGCATACATTTAAATATGTTATCCTTTGGCCGATGATACAAACTGCTATCTCAGTAGCATACGGCATGGGGAGGTGGGAGATTTTCTTGGCTCTGTGGTGAGAGAGAAATTAAAAAGGAGCCTACAATGCTGAGTCACTGTGACAAATAACTTACTATGGAATGCATTCAGGCTTTAGCAAGGAGGCAGCTGATAGTGAGTCAGTGACTGACTAGTGCCTCCTAGATTTTCCTCCTTGGGAAAGATTCAATTTAATGGGATGAAGTGCCAACAAAAAGTCATTCTTACGGTTACCGAGACAATATCACTAATTGTACACATGGTTAAAACAGTCAAGTTGTGTTATATGCACATAAGATGTATATTTTTTTTCTTTTTTTGTGAGTAGGGCATCACCCTGTTATAAAGCAGTTTAATGTCCCATTAAAAACTGATTTTTAGGGACTAGAAATTTTACTAAATTTTGACTCTTTGGCTGTGTTAATTCAAGAATCTCCTTTTTTTTGGTTCAGCTTGGCAGGCTTATGGATGTCCGATTTAGTGTTCTGCTTTAGCATTCCATGACACAACTTAAACCAAAATAGTTTATTGTTAAAAAAACCCTCTAAATGCAAAATGGGTAAAGATTTGAGGCAGAAGGTAGAACAATGTCAAATTTTTTTTTGTTATGAGTAAAGCCAAATTTGTATTTGTTTAATCATGACCAAATTAGTGTCTTCTCCCCCCTCCAGTCTGACAGATCTTTCCCTCAGTCAGTGAATCAGGATCTTGTCCAGAGAAGAAGCTCACTCAGGACCATGGACCTAGAGGAGGGAAGAAGAAAGGAGGTCTGGGCAGCTTTGTTCTGGTCCCTTTCCCCTGGACACCTAGTTGTGTACTTGCCAGTAAAACACCAGAAACATCATGAAGCAAAGCCTCCCAATATCTGAAAAGCTGCAGCCAAACACCCTTCCTATTCACACATCTTTATGTTCATGCTGCCTGGCACAGCTGTCAATTATTCTCAAATATTCATGTAATCTCCTACCCTCACCTGACTGAGGCTGCTCCTTATAGGAGCCTTGCTGTCCTGATGAATGTAAAAAATACGAAAAAAAGTTAAAACACAAAGCTGTCATCCCAGAACCAGGCAACAGATCCTTTTTAGCCAGTCCGTCCTTGGCAGCAGGGGATCAAGGGAGCAGAACAATATGATCCCTTCTGTGTTTCCATCATGCTGCTGATCTTCCTTTCTTATTTGCCTGTGCTCTTGCTTTCAGAGAGACCCCATAGAATCAGCCCTGAAATTCCTAAGATACCATGCTAACCATTACATTATGGGGAAGATTATAACTATTCCCAAGCAGACCACAATCAGAGGGAAAGAATATTTTGCTTCCACCTGCACTCCAGGAGGAGACGTGAAGCTCAGACTGACAAGGGGAATATTTTTCCTGAAGTAATTCCAGCTGACACATTGCAGTTAGGCTGCCCTTTCTAAGCACATGTATCATAAAGGCATAGAACAATCTACTGCTTGCTTAAACTGTTAATTGGCATGTGAATTATACTAGTGCTCTTCTATGATAAAGATTGGCTGCTGAAGCATAACATCTGTTGCCCAGCTCATATGAATTACATTGGCCCACTTGCCAGTGAATAAGGTTCACAGAGCTGGTCAAATATTTTAGCATGATACTTTTGTTTGTTTCTTAGACTAAAGTGTATTTTTTCTCCCCCTAAAACAAATGTTTTCTTGAGAAGTGGTGGTATCATCAACACTTTCACTGTCTTTTTTCAGCACAGTGCACCTCTCTCCAACCCTGTGGGACAGAGGACCTCCTTATTTCCACCACAGCTCTATTAAACCCCACTATTATAGCAACTGTCATTCTTGATAGAAGAGCAGAGGGGCAGCCAAGGGCTCTTCTAGGCATGTCTAACAGGGCTGCAGGGTACTACTCATTCCACCAATGCCAGCTTTAGATCATTTGCGGTTGCTGAAGAATTTTGGAGCAAGGCTGTCACTCACCCTGAGATGGTGAAGTGGTCTTAAAGTGGATGTGAGCATATAGTTATGATCACAGGAGTCTTCTTCTAAGGAAGAATTATCTGTCTGTGAAAAATCACACACAGACCCAGCTTTTAAAAGGAACAAGTTCATACAAATTTTAAATAAAGAAAGGTAATCACGTTTTTCTTTGTATACTTGTGAGGAGAGGCTCTCAGATATGACCTTTCTGAAACACCTGTCAATGATCAGCTGTAAAACGAGATCTCAGTAATATTTTTTCTAATGCAGAGTAAAGAGCAGCCAACTTCCCATAGGAAAGGAGGAGGGTTTTCTCCAACTAATTTTATTTCCTTATCTTTAGTCATCTGTTGAAAAGAAAACACTAAATATATTCCTCAGTCTACTCCTTCCAGTGATAGCTCGAAGGAGTAAAGAACCATATGGTCCTTCAGCTGATCTATACTGTCTCCATGACAATGCACATTTACAAAGTTTGCTTCTAACAACTTGGTAGTATGAGATCTAATTGCTTGTAATTAAGGGTACAAGAAAGCCTTTTGGGAGGGAAGGGCTGCTTGCTGCTGTGGTTGGTCTCTCTTCCCACCCTTGCTGGAGGGGGCTGCCTTTGGGCACAGGGCTTTGCTGAGGCCACTACAGTTCTGTACAGAATTTCCCAGCCCTCCAGCTGGTGGAAATTAGTTTATCTTCAGCCATGTCAGTCCAGTTTCAGCCAAGAAGCTGATATACTTGATTACTTGAAGTTCCATACAAGTTTTAATGCACAAGACACCTTAAATGATGGGTTTTTTTCAGGAAATCTGGCATTTTCAGAGTCTCCTCCTTGTTAAAGCTTATGCATAGTTTTAATTCAGTGAAGCCAGATTTCCCAGAAGTTCTCCACTCTAGGCTACAGTGGGGTCTTGAAGCCATGACCTCCTGGAGCAGGACAGAAGTGTGGCATAGCAGGGGCTGAGCATGAGTACCCTGCACATGGGCCCCCACCACAGCTGGGACACAGGCAAGAGGAAAGGTGGGAGCTGATTGGCAGGGAAGGGAAGCAGCATACTAGAAAACAAAAGAGCATGATATTCTAGACATAGACATATTTTAAACTGGGGGATGGGGGAAACCCTTGTTTGATCATGTTCCCTTTATTTAAGGCAGAGTTAAAGTTAGAAAGTCCTGTATTTAAGGTTTTTACTCCTTGCTCTGGGCCAGCCCTCCTCACTCCAGTACAGTGGGCCAGTGTTTCTTCCCAGGTTTAGGATAGGAGTTCCTAGCCCAGGAAGCAGGTCACACCACTCCCAGAAGAGAAGGCGCTGCCTGCCTGGTCATACCACCCTCTTTGCCTTGCAGGGACTGGGTACTGTGAAGACGATTTGGGGTCCTGTCACAGCCTGCTCAGGATCCAGATCCCAACAGTCCAGGCTGTGTCCTGAGTCCTGTGACACTGCAAACTTATCCCAATATGGATTTATTTGGCATATTGAAATTTACTGGTGTGCCTGTGATTAGCAGCATGCTCTGTCATGTGCACAGCCATCTGCAAAGGGCAAGGGAGCCACCGAGCAGGGCACTTAAGTAGGGCCACTTCTAAAATTTAAAGATATTTTCCAAAATAGCCTTTTGTGGGGGGCAGGATCAAGAAGTCACTTTACAGCTCCAAACATATCATATCAGGTATATCCTGTCAGTAAATACATAACCTGTCAGTAAATACAGTTGCCTTTTGGGGCCTTTACCCTTTGCAAAATACTGAGCAATATCTGTTCTGGAATATCTGGGAGCTAACCAGGAAAGATATCAGCCAACAAAAAGTCAGCCACTACAGTCAGTCACCTATGTCAGGGCAATGCCAGGGAGAAATACAGGAGAGATGATGATTCAGTGGCCGATTTTACATTTTGGCCCCTTAGATCTTTTGTATCCTTCTTAAAAAGGAGTAAAGAAAGGATCTGAAATGCTAGCAGGTGGGCAGCAGCGTGAGAGTGACTGATGCCATGTTTATGGGCACAAAAAAGCATTCTGCCCGTGATGGGAACCCACTGCAGGTGGAGATGCAGGTCACCCAGCTGAAACAAGGTCTCACCACCAAAAGTTTGCTGGACCTCTTTATTCTCCTTTAAATCCATTATATTTGTGTTTTCCCCAACTTGCTTGTGTTTTCTTATTTTTTAAAAAAAGCAGTAATATTTTATTGTTTTACGTTTTTCATCTGTATTAGGAGGGTTTTTTTAAATCACAACTGCAAAAATAGCTTCCCATTGAATACATAATTTGCCAGAGAGTGTTGACATATTCCAATAGTTACAGAGGCCACTCACACACCCAGCAGTCTACAGTAGTTTGGATTTGCCAAGCAAGCCCGGATGTCCCACTATTTTAATTGACAAAAATAATCTTACACAGCAATATAATAGCAGAAGTGTGTTCAGGCTGCATCTGGGCCACAGGCTGTCCTATGGCAGCCTCCACTTAAGCAAATGCAGAGAGATGTTATATTGTTATTTCCAGAGCCTGTGTGTTTCACTGTTCCTCAATTGGTACAATAGCTGTCCACACTCCCATTTCACATATTTACTTATCAGAAACCAATAGAAGTATACAAACCACTTGAAGTGGTGCACAAAACAACATTTTTTAATCAAGGAGTAGCCCGAAATATGGGTTGCAGATCAGGTTAACTCACTTAGTTTCAAATGGACCTATAGCACATATTTCAACTCAGTAAAAACTCCAGCTGGCTAAGATGCGACTGTGAGAAAAAAAGTAAAAGTATTCAAGAATAATGATACTTTTGTTTTGAAATAAACCTGACATATCTATTTGTCAGAATGAAAAATTTAGAGCTTTTTCTCTTTCTGTAGTTTGCAGGCCCATAAACTGACCCAGGCAGCAAATTCCTATGAAATTATCAGGTATTTGGATTTTTTCCAGACTGGTGATTTTCACTAAGAAACCTCTACCATTAACATTTTCACTGTTTGTGTATCACATTTAAACACAAATAGGACTTCAAAGACCTGGGAAACCCCTACTCCTTTGAGCAGCTTCCTGCTGATCTGACCCTTCCAGTGCTGGCCCTCACAGTGGTCAGGCTCAGGACACTGCTCACAAATCATCACCACATCCCCTTGACACCTAAAAATACATGCCAAGTTCTAATTATGCTTGACAACCCTCTAAAAATTCAGATTTCTTTTTTTTGCCTGCCCTGAAATTGCCAGATTCCTCCTGAAGTCTATTTAGGAGTGAAGCTGAGGCTTTTCTAATTAGAGCTTAGTCTCCAGATCTTGCTTCACCCCATATACCAGGAGCAAAGACAAAGCTTGCCAGAGAGGCGTCACATCTAGACTAGTCTACCATCATTATGCAGCGAAAGGAGGCGTACTGTGCAAGGAGGAGTTTCTGCTGGAAAGAGAGAGCTCAGAGTCACAGCTTCCTCTTTAAGACTTCAAAATTCATGGATTCAGAAAGATTTGGTTTATCCAGTAAAAAACACCCTTCTTTTGGGGAAAAAGACAGCCTTGCTTGGACTTTGCTAATCTGCCCATTTAGTTGAAAAACACACAAGATCTGGCGTGCCAGGAGCTTAGGAAGCACCACTCAAAGGTATTTGGTGCCTCTGAGAGCTCCCTGATGAATGACAACGTAAAGGATTCAATGTGTGCGTCCAAGTGTCTAGCAATTGCTGCCTATTAAAGGCTTTAAGGACAGGAAATACTTTCCAGTCACACAAGCCTTTTCTAAGGGAATTGCTACCCAGTAGGATGTCAGACACATAATGCCAATGCCGTAATTGTCACCATACAGCGGTTTTCATTCAGAAAATATATGATTAATGTCAAAAAAATCCAAAGAAATATATCTCCCTTTTAATTCTTCTTACCCCTGCATTTTTCTCCAGGGATTTGAGAAACAGGCTTCAGGAGAAGCTTTCAGGAGTCACACAAAATCAATTGTCTCCAGCTTTCAGAGGATGGGAAACAGCTAAAAACTTGCCACATCTTTTGTGAGCACCAAAAAAAGGGGTGCAAAGCCAGCATATAGCTCCAGCACAGGTCCAATGCCTTCACAGCCTGGTGCTCTGGCCCACTGAACCTCACAGAGCTGCCAGCACAACCCCTTGGGAATGAGGACCTGGTGTGTCCCAGGGACATATGAGAGCTTTTTTGCTAGGAACTACTTCAAAGCAGAAGCCTGGTAGGGAAAAAACGCTCTGAAGTGATGGCAGAAGAGTTGCTTACTTCCTGCAAGATTATTGTACTTTAGCAAAAAAACCCCAACAAATAAAAGGGTATTTTTTTCATATCCTGTTTGGGGCACGCACACAACAAAGAGCAGATGGAGCCAGGGGTGTCTTACAAGACTGTGGTAAGACAAATCCCAAGGACTAGGTGTGCATGGATGGCAGCAAACCCTGAGGCTCATGGTCAGCAGCATGTCTTTGCTCCTGTGACACTGACTTCACGCTGGGACTAGGATGCTTTTCCTCACCTTCTTCAGGTTTGGGAACCCTGATGGGTATTCCCCTTCCCGTGTTTAGAAAGGATAATTTATTTTTCTTATTCCTATTTCCCTTTTGTTTGCTTTACATTTCCGTAAGCCAAAAAGCAGTGCCATATTAGTTAATTTTTATCCCAGAGGAATTTCCCTGCAGGTGCAGGGTAGGTAGCTATGGATATGCTGCCATAGGACTGGGAGGAGCACTCCTCTTGTTAAGATCTTGGTTAAGTTTATTTAAATGCCTCCAGCTCCTTTTGTCAATAGAAAAAGGCAGCTCCAGCGGTGACCCAAACAAGATGGACTAAACACCATGGAGGTGAGTCTATATAATGCCTTATAGCAGCGACTCTCCTGGTTTAGATGTGCTAGAGAGGTGGGGTTGATTCAGGCTTGAGTAGCTGGCTCAGGACTGCATTCAGGCTTGGGTTCAAGCTGGAAGCTGGCATCCAAGGAGGACTTGTGCCCGTATCCTTGAAAACTGAGACGAAGGTCTGGACTGAGTTGTTGCCCATTCCCTACTTTTTACTCTTACTGCTGCATTTTACGATCACCAAGGTGACTTTCTCCTCCCTCCCAGTTCCCAAGATGTGACTCCCCAAAGTGGGCTGTTTGTCCCCCCAGCAGAAAATAGAGTCACACCAGTGGCAGAGGGTGTGGGGGCAGATGCTTTTTGGGCATAAGAACTGGCAGTTTTTAGAGCCTCCAAATGAGTAGGTGACTGTGATGAGGCTCTTTCTCCCACCACAAATCACGAAGCCAAATATCTCAGTTGCGCTGCATGTCTGCAGCAGTTCCTTTTCCAGTGCTGGCTAGTGTGGGAAGGGCTCTGCTGGCACACAGCTTGCCCAATCACTTGCCTGTGTGTGGTCAAACTTAAGGAGACCATGTGTTCAAGATGCACATGTGGGCAGGGCCCTTCTGCCACGTATAGCCTGCCTGGCTTCACAAGGACACCCAGAGCACACCGAACATCAAACTATGTGCAATCAGCCAAATCCTGCAGGTATTTCAGCACCTATGTTGGATAGCCCTATTCAGGGAGCAGGCAGGGCAGCAGGGGAGCAGAGAGTGGAAGTCTGGTCTGCTTCTTAGAGAGAGAGGTAACAATTTAGCTGAAGGTAGTAGAAACAGATGCACCTATGTATCTCCTAACCCACAAAAGAAAGGTCTTTTCCAGTGAAACAGATGGGTTTAAGTGCCATTTAAAGCAGCTCCTGCTCTACCCAAGAAAGCCTCACAAACTTTTAATGTGGATTACACAAGCAGTTTATAAAACAGAGAATCTGGGCAACACATCTCCAACACCACAGAATGCCTTTTTAAGCAAAGCTGAACAAGAGGAGTCAAAACCAGCCCCTCTATCCTTGAAATACTAGCAGTGCTACTAACTTATGCTACTAACTTAAGCTACCTGTGGCTGGGAGCTGAACTTAAGCCTGAAACTGCTGCTTCTCCTGTTTCTCTGCTCCTGCTCTTGATAGCTCAGGCACATGGAGACTTTTTAGGAACATAACAGCATGGCTCCATTGTTCCTCATGAATTGTATAGACTATCAAAAAAGCATGTAGGCAAAATGTTAAGAGATTTCAGAATAACAATCACACAACCAGAAGTAGTGGTGTCATTGGTGTAATGACTTTAAACTTTTCAGTCTAGCCACTGATTTAGCATGTACTGCCTCAGTCTCTTAGCATCTTCCTCTGCATTATTTTTCTTCAGGGACCTGACCAATGAAACCTAAGCAATAGCTGTCAGAGACTTTCTTCCTCCTTTCTTTTTCAATCATGTGCTGAATACCAGAGTTATAACCAACGTGTACATTAGACCTGCAAATGGTCAAAAGTACAGAAGGCAGGTAATTCCTCAGCATGTTTAGTGAAAAGGCCCTACACATAGAAAAAGATGGAATTATTTCCCTTCCAATCAAAAAATCAAAGCAGAGAAAATGATAAGACAGTCAGGCTTTATTAGAATAATCAGTATGGACAGAGGAAAGATTAGCTTGAATCAAATTTAGAGAGAAAAATACCCTCTCATCCTTCCTCCATACAGAGTAGGACAAGCACTCAGTTCACACTGCTGCTGCCATTTCAGAAGTGATAGCTTTGAGAAGATACAGGGCTGGTTTTCAATACTAAGCTGTTGGAAACACATGTATGCAACAGGTGAACACAAAAATGCAGAGGAAATGAAAATGTTTTTAAAAGAAAAGAAAAGTTAAATGCAGGGATATAAAACAGAGTGGATGAAATAGAGCAGAGTCAAGGCAAAAGGCTTCCAGCAGTGACAGAAAGGCTGCTGTTTTGCCTCATTGCTTAAATCTATGCCTAAGAAAGTCTGGTACTGGCAAAGGGACATCTTCAACTCCACCAGGCTGCTCAAAGCCCCACCCAGGCTGGACTTGAATGTTTCTAGAGGTGGGGCATCTACCCCCTTCTCTGGGCAATCTGTGTTAGTTTTTCACTACCCTCACTGTAAAAACTTCTTCATATCCAATCTAGTTTAACTCTCTTTTAGTTTAAAACCATTATCCCTTGTCCTATCATAACAGGCCATGCTAAAAAATTTGTCTTCATCTTTCTTTCAGCCCCCCTGTAAGTATTGAAAGGACATGATAAGATCTTTATAGAGACTTTATTAGGGGAGTGCAAAGCACTGGGGTAAACATGAATAACTCAGCAAAACTGATGAAGCAAACTGTTCTCACACATTTGAAAGCTAAGTTACTAAAACATAGCTGCTGTAACAGGATGGGACTACACTTTAAGGTATTTTTACAGGATAACAAATTTGTAAAAATTTTCAGTTTTTGTATTTCACATTTCTCAGACCAAGTTTTTGGTGGCTCTTTCTTGGATGGAGCTGTTCTTTATCTTTCTGATTTTCCTGCTACAGACAGAAGGAAAACAGAATGAAATAACAACTGATAAAGAATTTGCAGGGGTATAATTCTTCTTACCTCAGTGTGGCCCCTTCTGCCTTATACCCTAGTGACAGTGAACCGGGGCTGGACCTTTGTTACTGGTTACTGGATTTGGTCAGTTCTTTGGACAAGCATTGAACAGCATTGCCTCCTTCCAAGAGAACAGGAACAGAGTCTTTTCAATACCTATTTCTCATGTCATGCAATTCAGAAATGCATGCAAAAGTGAAAATACCCAACCAACATTTAAACAACCTGAAGGACCATTCCTGAGGAGATACAGGGTAAGAGAGAAGCATAAAGATGAGGGCAGTGAATTTTCTGAGTGTAATCCTAAGGTAAATATTTGAACAACAAACTGGAATTCAGCCAACTCAAGCATTTTATTCAAAAGGAAGTATCTTAGGGATAGCTGAAGCTAGCATCAGGGTGATACAGAAAATTATGAAGGAAAGAAGATAAAAAATGCAAGAGTATTCACAATTGGAAGACGGAGTTATAAGCTCCCCTGAATCTCAGAGGAAAATCAGTTGCAGATATGTGGGTATTATTTAGTCTGGCTTGAAAATAAATGCTGTTGAAGTGACTCTGTAAGAAGGTGTCATGGTTTAAGAAAGGTGTTCCGCAGTTTAATGTTTCCCACTGGAACATCCCAGACCACACCCTCTTCCCATGCTCCTCCCAGTGTATTGGGGTGGAAGTGAGAATTTGAGGTACAGAAAGGTAAAGATCGCAGTTTGAGATAAGAACACTTTACCAGAAACAGCAACAAGATAGGAAAATGATCAGTAGCAAAGCAGTAGCAACAGCAGAGTGTACAAGAGAGGCGAACCATTCACACACAGTACTCTCCTCACAGAACCCAGCACCACTGACCCCACACTCTGCAAAACCAGAAAGAGCACTGATCCCACTCCAACCCCCTGGCACGGTGGGAGGTGGTATCTATCTTATAGCCCCTGACTGTGACCCTCCTGGCTGGCAGAAAAATTAATCACGTCCTGGCTGGAACCAGGACTGAAAGGTTTGGGCAAAGCAAGGGAATGACTGAAACTAAGGCATGAGGAATGAAGATACAGTCACAATTAGATGTCATTTCAGCATGATGCTGGTTTTCAGACCAAAAATAAAATCAACAAATCTTCCAGCTGGGTATGCACAAAGCATAAAAATATTAGAAAAATGTTTATGCAACAAGAAGCTATATGAAGGCAAAAGACGACTTTATAACAAAATAAATCTATGTCTCTCTGAAGGTAGTTGTGTGGCACCCAGTGGTTTTAGGCACTGGAGCAGGCATTCAGGCTATTCATTTTAGCTTGAGACTCCACATAAACAGGAGGATGTGGGTTTCATGTCAGGGAGTGATGGATGGGGAATCTCTCCCTAGAGCCAATTCAACCCATCCCTTCTAGGGAGTCAAAGAGAGCAAAACTGGCTTTTTTACATTTGAATTGGAAAAAGTGCCAATTTTGGGCCATAGTGGTGGTGCTATTTTGTTTGGGAAATACTGTGGAAACAATGTTCTTCGGTTTCTGGTTATAGGTGTAGAAGGATGGAGCTTGCAGCCTTATATGAGGAAGACAGAACAGGATTTACAACAAGAGGAGGAAATGCTTGTAGGTTTTTTCCTTTCAGATGCTCATTCAAACATTTCAGCTAACATTAAAAAAAAAAGCTTAAAACAGACTAACCAAAATCACTTTTAATCAGGTTTTGTTTCCATGGCACCTTTGATGTCATAAGCTTAATAGCTCTTTGGTGATCCATAGAGTCTTCCAGGAAAAAAAAAAAAAAAAANAAAAAAAAAAAAGGCTAGACAACCTGAACGCCACTATATCCTTTCTGAAAAGTTTTCATTCATGCCTCTCTTCTCTTTTAAGAGCCAAGAGAAACCAAAAATCCAACTAGGAATTTCCCCCTCCCACAAACTTGATATCCTGCATATCAATGGAAATTTTTGCAGAGAAGTTGGAATATATGGAAACCCACAAATATGTTATTAAACTGCAATGGAAATGCATAAAAAAGACTGTTATAAAAATAGCTATTTATTTTTTTAACTTTTTTTTTTTTTTATATTCTACAGATGCAAAGTTTCAAGAAACATCTTTCTGTCAAAACTGAAACAGATTGTGGTGTTCAGCAGCACATTTCTCTGCTAGGGAAACATTCTTGGTACAGTATTTTTGCTCTTTGTCTGATGTTTTTTCCAAGGATTTTCTGATTAAACATGGTGATGATGGATGATAGCAGTCATTCTACATTTGCTACGAACACACACAAGTCTTGCCAGAGGTGAAGTAGATGTAATTTGCTTTTATTTAAAAGCTTTTGCTCAATAACACTTTCATGCCCTGATCTGGCACTTGTAGTCAACCAACATTCCCAGTTCCACCAGCCCTTAGGATTCTGGTCTGATTTTGTATGAAAAAAAGGTGCAGATCTTTGGCTTGATAAGGTTCTTTGGGATCTTTGCCACACTTTGGAGAGCAACATATTCCTCTACCTGGTGGTTTTGGTATGTATAGGAAAGGGAATACATCTTCAGATGCCTTGCTGCTGGAGACTAGAACTATCATGGAATGTACTAAAAAATCATAAAAATCCTAATCCTGATTCTTTGAAGGTAGAGTGTAGTGATTTTTATATGTTGATAGTAAAATACACAGCAAAGGTACACTATACTAACTTTAATGGAAAAAACAACTTAAAAATTCGAATTTGAAAAGGAAAACTTGATAAAACTCTGAGTAAGAGATGTAAAACACATCAAATGATATCTATACAACATGATATGAACAAAATAAAATAATTTTTCAAAATGAAAGCCACTAATCAAGTTACTTTTAAATTTACATTTCTAGAACAGAAAAAGGAGAAGGTATTGTATTCTTCATACATCTGGACTTGAATTCTGTAATATATGTAAGAGTGAATCTGGATGCTGTCATATGAACCTACACACTAGGCGACCATAATTTCTAACCCATTCAGCAAAATAAGTAAGCTTTTCATATTGAAATAATTATCATATTTTAGAAGGATAAAATCTAACAGAATTTTAAGCATAACTTAAAAAGCAGATGTTCCTTCTGTACATGGAAGATCTAAAATCACAATCCTGGTGAATTACTCCAGACTTTTGATGATCTTAACTGAGATTAATAAACTGAGAGTTTATTGTACCTTAAATCACCTGTATCCATCTCAAAATTTGGCTCCATTAAACTGTCTCTGTTACAAAACATTGTGGCTTTTCTATTTTTGGCCCAGAATGGGAAGATAAGAAATAAAAGCACAGATTTAAAAAACGGTCAAACAACAAAACCCCCACATATTCTTCTACGTGCATATTTGGGGTTTTGTCTGGGTGACTGGCCTGGTCTGTGTTGATTTGGCACGGCCTGGTTTTTTCGTAGTTAGGGAGGGCCTTAGGAGTGGCTTCTGTGAGAAGCCAATCTCAGATGGCTCTGAAGATGGACATGCTGCTGGCCCTATTAGAGAGGTTGGTAATACCTCTCTGGTGACATATTTAAGAAGGAAATCAAACCAGCGCATGAGCAGATTTTTTCCAGGTATAATGAGACACCTCTGGGGCCATTCCTGGCACACCATGCTGCGATGTGTCATGGGCACCACCATGTCGGCACGGCCTGCAGCGAGCCTGGCCTGCCTGTCTGTCTCTAGCCAGCCATGCTGCAGGTGGAAGGGCAAGGAGTGATGGTGGTGGCTTCTCCTTCTCAGCACCCCACATGAGGAGAGGCATTGAATAGCGCCAGCAGTGGTGGAGCTGCTGGCTGGCGGCGGAAACATGGCGACATGGAAACATTCCCTGACATGGAACCTAGACAAGATCAACCTCTCGGCACCGTGGGATCTTACAAGAATCTTTGAATTGGTGGAACTTGTTGGCAGTAGCACCTATGGGTTGCAAATTTTCTTTGAGTCAGAGAAGAAGAGGAATGTGAAGGAAAATGACATGGCGACACCAAGGGCAGCGGAAAAAGAGTGGGAGAAAGCGCTTCAAGTGTCAGAACTAAAATTCCTCTGCAGGCCATGGTGAGGACTATGGTGAAACAAACTGTCCTGCTGTAATGCATGAAGTCCACAGGGGATGCAGAGATCCATTCGCAGCCTGTGGGAAAAATGTTTGTGCCAGAGTGGGTGGATGCCAGAGAAAGCTGTGATCCAGTGGGAGACCCAAATACAGAGGGCCCCTGCTTCCAGACACAGAGAGAGAGGGCCCTTCTTTACAAACTAGAGCAGCCTAGCCTTCAAAGTCTGCACTTCATGGACAAGTGACCCACACCACAACAGTTTTGGAAAGACTGTTTGCCATGGGAGGGACTCAGGTTGCAGCAGTTTTGGTAGAACTGCTGCTTGTGAAATTAGAGCCACACTGGAGAAGTTCATGGAGAAATGTCTCCCATGGGAAAAGACCTCTCTCCCTGAACAAACAGAAAATCTTGAGCATTGAGATCTGACCAAAACCCCCATGCCCTGTCTCCCTGTGCTCTCGGTGGGAAGGAGAGAGGGGCTGGGGGAGAAAAACGTGTTTTAAAGACTTATTTTATGTCTCATTGTCTTCCTCTGACTCTGTTAATAATAAATTTACTTTACACCTTTAAATTTGAACCTGCTTTGCCCTTAAAGTGTTTTCTCCCTGTCGTCACCTCAACTCATAAGACTTCTGTTAATGTTTTCCCCTCTCCATTGCCCAACTGAGAACTAGAGAAAGAGAGCAAATGGCTTTTGTGGGTGTCTGGCATTTGGCCAGTGTCAAACCATGACATTGTCTCTCTAACCTTGTGTCATTATGGAAAAAAGGAAGTACGTAGCTACAATGTATTAAAAGACAGAAAAAATCCCCTTCTTATATTTTGATAATCTTTCTTAGCTATTTTTGTGGGGTTTTTTTGTGTTATGTGTGTTGTGTAATGGGGCAGGTTTATTTCCATGTATGTTTATATACTTATGTATGTATATACGCTTATTCAAAATTATGTTCTATAAGAACTACCAGCAATTTTCTCATTGGTAATTCTTCTAGGTAAAGTTCCCCAATGAATCATGCAGACTTTCATGTACAGAGCCATGTTTAAGTTTTAATATGTTTCTATTTATACTGTTTAAAATCAAATATCTCCAGACAGAAGAGATTCACAGACACCTTAAAGACCCAGTCAATGAAGCTGTATGAACTGTTGTATAAATTGGAGCATGCTTAACTCACACTACAGAAAGCCTTGGAAAGATGCTTTCCATAATACTCTTGGATAGGAGAACATACCTTATAAATTACTTCATAAAAGAAGGATAATGAAAAATTATTTTATCTCTGTACCTGATGTTGGAAACCACTGACAGCTGAGCTGGGTGAAAGCTGGTTGCTGATATGCCTAAAAGCTCTGCTAGATACAGCACTTACAAGGCAAACCCAAGCAAAACATGGCTCCCTATTAAGTTCATAAGAAATGCATATAACTATAAATCTTGTGAAGTAATATGTATCTATCTTCTCTTTGGAAAATGAGTCCCTGATTAAAGACAGGGGGCAGGACCCTGTAGGAGTTCAGATCCGTGACTGGAGCAAGTGGAAACCTCAAATAATCCAGATTTTTTAAAAGCTTGTAGTTATCATCACTACACACACTCACATCTGCACACACTGACTTATACTAACTTTGCTGGGGGGGGGGGGGGGGGTGTTGGGAATTATAAGTAAAATAAGAGTCTTTTAAAAGAAAAAAGAAGTCTAACTGAAAGCTGTGACTTAACTTTTCCATCTTGAATATATTATCCTCCTTTTTTTCTTCTTAGTCATGATTTCTCCTTCCTCAGACTTGTCTTAGCCACTCTTTCTCTTCTTCTTCCTTTCTGTCTTGGAGATGAATGGGTTTCAGGAATGAACTTCAGAGCAGTCTGAAAGAAAAAATCTTTTCCAGATTGGCTATTTTTCGATTAAATCCAACAAATGCATATTGCAGGCAATTCAGAAAACTGGCCATAAAATACAAAGTCTTTCATCTCTGTGCTACCTTTTCAGCTGCAATTTCAGTCAGATCAGAAGAAGTTGGTAGACTTTAGTCTACTTACAGTCTACAGTACTACTTTCTTGAGGATCCAGGACTTTCTGCAACACAAATTCACCTCTGTTAAAAGATATTCTTATGAATATGCCACTTTTCCCCATTCTTTCATCATTTATTTGTTTCTGCTGATGTTTTGGCTTTTCCTTAAGAGCATATTAATTTTCTTCTTGTTTCAAATCTTCTCTTAAACAGATCAGAGTCAACCACCCTCTGATTTCATAGTTAGTGATGGGATTCCAGCAACTTTTCTCTCTGCATCACTTATGTAACAGCACTTTTTCTCCCATGGTACATTCTTTTGAAGACCCCAACTCGGTCTGCAGTAATGCTTCACCTTAAAAAAAAAACCCCTGTTTCCTTTTATCCATTCTCCACCTCTGCCTCCTTTCCACCCAATCAGGAGAGTAACTCCAGTATAAAAAGTAGCCATTTTTTCTCAAACCCACTTGGCATTTCTGTCAAAGTTAGATAAAGAATATAAGCTTTCTATTCCCGTTTTAAAGTTTTTCCTTTAAACTACTATTTCAGAACCTTTTTACTTTACCTGTTCTAGGGGTCCAATTTCTCTTATGTTTAATTATCTAACTGTCCTAAAGTTCAGTATAAGGTCTAATATTCAAAGATACGAAGTAGCTCCTGGTTATCCCAGACTTACATCACAGTAACAGATAAAAATCTGGACTCAAAGCCCCAGAGAGATGTCTATGCCACAGATGTCATTGTTACTTACAGGTATTGTAGTGTCCCTGATAAAAAACATGTTTCTGATTTACGCAGTGACCTCAGAGTTAGCTTTTCCTTCATAAAATGCACATAAGGAGAAAATAATGCCATGGCTAACATAAAGGCAAGCTGAATAAAGGCATAAAGGCAGCTTTAGGCTGAGCAGTTTCTGTTTGTTACACTCTTGTAGGAGATCAGTGGCCAAGTAAGAGACAGAACACACCAACTGCACCACAGCCCAGCCAGGGGGTCAGGTGTGCCAGACTGGCATGCAGATTTTTACTTGTTCGTTTTGAAAATAAACCCAACAGAGCAATGAGTACTGAGCTTGATACACCCCAGATCAAATACTTCATTGTTCTCCTTATATATCATGTACAGGACTGACCACAACACTTCACCTTCACTTGTATAATGATTACAGTGAGGACTGAGGAGCTGAGAGCCCTAGGTTATGGTCTTAGGTCTGTTAGAAATTCCTCCACAAAAAAGAAAAAAACAGAGTTTGGAGGGTTTGCTGGCAGGGTACTCCACTGACTCCCGGAGCAGGCTGTTATTTACACTAGCTAGTGTGACCAAGGCTCCACCTCTCCTGCTTCACAAGCCGTGTTTTATTTACTTTCCTAGTAGAGAAGAATCTCTGTGCTTCCTTGCTTAAACTTGCTAGTTTGAGAAAAATACAAGCTGGCCACTCTCCTGGAGGAATGAGACCACAAACTCCTGTGAGTGAGAGGGGTCAGTCTGTGCTTCTAGCTCACACCAGCAGTATTTATCAGGAGGAGAACAGGATGATACATCCTGCAGGGAGCTTCCTTTTAATCATGGAACTTAAGCATGGTGACAGAATTCTTTTGAGTGAGACCTTTACACAGGTACTCAAAACTAACCATTAATAATGGACAAAATTGAATGGAACATTGACTGGTGTACTGCTACTATTTTCACACTCCCAACACTTTCCAAAAGCTAGAGTTTATATAAACCCTCTTTATCTGACTCATGATTGCTTCAGATTGATCCCAACAACCTTTACAACATTTGAATTCTAATTTCATTAGTCTGGCTTTTTTCATAGTTGTTTTTGCTGTGTTCTGATGATATTAGAGAAAATCATGCAACATTACAATGGCTTTTTGGTGATCACCATCAAGCAAGTAACACAGCAACAACAACAACAAAAACAAAAAGGAAAACCCAGAAGTCAAGAGACTGTGATTGCTGCTTTTTAAAGTTTTTCTATACACAGGATGCCAGCCACATAACTTCTACCCATTTTAATGGCCTTACATAACTAAAGCCCTTTTCACATGTTTGGGATAGCACTGTAATGTATTTGTGGGACTGGTTGTCCACACAACAAATATTTCATAAAATATGCTTAGGGGGTCTGAGTGACAAAAGGGACTGATTGATTCTATGATCCTTTTTGTGCCTGCTGTCTCCAGTTGTATCTTGACCATCTCTGCAGAGATGCCTCAGTCACCAATTTGCAATGAAAGAAATCTAGACTTGGTACAACTTCACCTCAACGCAAACTACAGACTGTGAGCAGCTGCCACATGGAGAGATGAGACAACACCATAGCAAGTGTGGGAAGAAGGGCACCATGGACCTCTGCCTGAGAAATCACTATTCATCGTAGATTGAGCCATCTGTGTTTATCAGGCACAGCCATTTAGGTCTAAGTTGTCATTTAACATACTTTTACACAGGTCCAGAGGTTTTTGGGTAACTATAAATAGGAACTGTAGCTATGGTAAAGCACCTTTGCTAAAGAGGTGAAATGAGGTTTATTATAAATAAACACTCAGGTGAAAGCTTTTCAAAAGGCATGGTCTTTGGGATTTATGACAAGACATATAATTAAAATAAAGTGATTATTTTAAAACCACATTATTTTGTTCTCTGTGTAAGGGCCATGCAAAACATGAATAGGTAGCTGAATAATGGTAGATTTGGTGGAATTTCCATTTTTTGGATGGGTGCCCAAGTAATCTAAATCATGTACACACATGCTGGCATCACTGGATGTGAGATTACAGAAATGGAGACTTAGATCTGCCTTTTTAGTAATTGAAATTTCTATTGTATTAAGTATCCTTATTAGGAGTCCCTGATCCCTTTTAATTCCCATTGTTACAGTCCCTCTTGCCTATTTTTAATATTCTTGCACTGTAAATACATTTTCATATTGCTTTAAGGACCTTATGTGAATAATACCCAAATAAACAGAAAATGGTGAATCATATAATTTCTGGATATTCCACATGCAAGTAGTATGAATTCAGGTCATGGAGCACAGTGAATTTATAAGGATGTTACACTGGTTTGTAAGACCAATTAAAGAAAAAGGTAGAGTAGATTGCTTTAGCTGGTTTGCAAAGAAAGCTTTGAATATTTCATTTACATTTTGTTTACCAGGAGCTCCAAGTGAGTTCCAGGCAGATGCGTGTCCTCATGAGCTGGGCCATCCCATTTGCATTTCAGCACTGCCATGTTGCTGTGGCTGGGACAAGTAGACGGAAGGGACCGTTCATGTAAAAAAGGCAAAATTCAGTATTGTGAAGAGATGGCAGTGGGCTGACTCTGTCACCTGCTCCACTGTAAAAGGGTACCTGCAAGCTCTGAAGGCTGGGAAAGGGCATTAGCAAATGATTAACTGACTAGGTGAATAATGTACCGTGGTTCTTACACCATCTTACCTTGCTAAACTGTCCATGCCTCAAACTGTCCATGCAATCCAAGAGCAAGACTGCACTGCAGCTTGGCTCCTTCTCCTGTGGTTGAACAATGCCCTGAGGAAGAGCCTTGATGTTTCTGGCTTGGTGGTAGCTACACTGGATACCATATTTAATATAATTTCTATATTTCAAACTGATATAAATTGAAAATCTCATATAACTGATAGTAGAATGTTTGGATAGGCAAGAAAAGAGGAGGAGCAAGAACTTTGTACATACTGCAATTGCATATCCAGCTGTATGTAATACTAAATTCAAACTAAGTATCACTGTTAACTAACCCAAGTGAAGTGTTTTACTGAGATTTTGTATTTAAATTCCATTCCTCTCACATTTTGCCTAACAGATATCTGAAATGTCTATCAGACTAACTTGTCTTTTGCCCTGCACCACTCATTATTGTGTTGTCACCAACAAAAGATCTGTAGTTGCCATAGTAAATCAACCTGGTACTATCTCTGGAAAAGGTCAGTCCTAGTTATTAAGCATTGGCCTTTTTATATTTTACCTTACAAAACTGAGAGGTGTCATGAGAGGTGAGGTGAGTACTGAAATGTTTTGCCTCGTAGTTTATTAGGAGTAGGTGCTCTTCTAGGTCTTTGCCTGCAGTTCCCAATAAGGTGAGGCAGGCTCAATGCTTTTTCTTGGCTTCAAGACAGTACAAATGTTTTGTAACAATGAGCAGGACATACCTACAAACAAAGATGTGACATCATATATTTTTCTTTCAGAAATGCTCCATTCTCTGTGTTCAACAATAACTCCTGCAATCTAACATATTCCTGTGAAAAGAAATTGTCTTTTCTGGTTTATAGATTCTCCCAAATGTGCTGTATATATGCCTCAACAATGAATACAAATTGCAGTTACCAAAAACCAATTCAGAATACTGTATGAAAGCAAAGATATTGTGATTTCCTGAAGAAAAATCCCGTGATATTTTCTTGTTTTGATCAAAAGTATTTTGAGGGATAATTTTAAATAATATGGGGGAAAATATGTTACTAAAATCTCCAATATGCAAAACTTTTTTCTGTCCCCAAACAGTTGCATTTCTTTTGGCATTGGCTTACTTTCCCAAAGAGTTAGAAGCAGACAATGTGAATACATGTTGAACATATTTTTCCAGGTGTTTACAGAGACAGCATTGTCTTGCAAAGGTTTTGCTGGGGAGGTTTCAACACTACATGTTTCTGCAACAATTTCAAGCATCTGGATACAGACCATATCACCAGCTTCCTTACTGTACTGATAAAGGTTGAGTGACATGCCTTGTTAGAAATTCTATTGGTAAAAAACTATAGAGCAGTGCTCCCACAAGGCTTGCAGATGACTCTCACTTTTGTCAGATTTTTCATCCAAGTTCAAAAGAAACTATTCCAGGGTCAGAGAATTTTATTTGTACAGGCTTTAGAAAGCTCAAAATAAAAAGGAAAATTTTCTTGTTGAGAGAAATATTTTGTCCAGTATGAAACCTATTAATTATTAACTTTGCAGTCCTTTGATTTTTAATTTTTTTTTCTTGTGAATGAGCCAGCAACTCTAGAATCAACCTCCTTAAGGTAAAACCTGCCCTTTCCAAAAGGATTTGAGAGGCAGAGAAGCAAAACAAGTGTTCCCAGATTGTTGAAGTGACCTAGCAGCAGTATTATTTTTCTTTACCTCGGGCAAAAATACACACCAAAACACCTGCATATATGCCTTTGCATACCATGCAAATGCTTTGGGGTCAGGTGAGGGCTCTCCAGAGGGACAACAAAGTATTTTCCCTAAGCTCTTCTCTTCGATGCAATTCATCTTCCTGCCTCACCCGTACCTCTCTGGTCTCCTCAGCCTAAATGACTGGGAGAGGTTCTGCTGAACCTGGAGTCCTCTTGAACAATCTATGTTCTGATTAAATTTATGAGATACATTTCCATGCTTCTTAAATATTCGAGAATAGGGGGAAAAATTAGCTTCTTATTAGAGAGATTTTTATATAATAGAAGACTCTGCAGCCTTAGTCATTCCTTGCTCTTTAGTATTACCGTTCACCATGGAAATGAGAAGTGCCCAGCACATGTGGCGTCTGTTCCTACCTCACAAGGTTAAGCTGCCCAGAGGTTGGAGTCCCTGCTCATCACACAGAACCAGCAGAAGCACAGGAAAAAGCGGAGTCAATAATAGTGCTGACACAGAGCTATCATTAAAGAAGAAAAAAGAAGCGTGCTGACCCAAGTCATTAGATAACTAGACCCTTTAAGATGAATGGAAATAAGTGTATTCCTTATAGCACCTGCTCACCAAGGTTCAGCAGTGGCTTCCAATGTTGTTACCAAACTGGAAATGTCAGAGCTGAAAGAAACATCTCCCAGATTGTGGTAAAGGAGAAAGACAGTGCTGCAGTATCAAAGCCACAGCACATTTAACTTCCTCCCTCTCCTTTTCTCTATTCAAATTCTGTATTTACTCACAAATGTTGTGGAAGCAAGATTGTGCATGAAGAAGATTCCCTTAGTTGTGTACACAGACTTCCACTTTTTCAGACATTACACCAAAATAGTCCCTTTTATTGGCCAGTGGGACCAGGGAGGTAATTTTTCCCCTGTACTGGGCACTGATGATGCTGCATCTTGTGCTGTGTCCAGTTCCGGGCCCCTCAGTTTAGGAAGGATGTTGAGATGCTGAAGCATGTCCCAAGAGGGGCAATAAGGCTGGTGAAGGGTCTGGAACACAAGCCCTGTGAAGAGCAGCTCAGGAAGCTGGGGTTGTTTAGCCTGGAGAAAAGGGATGACCTTTCCACTCTCTACAAGTCCCTGAAAGGAGGTTGTAGCCAGGTGAGGGTTGGTCTCTTCTCCCAGACAGCTAGCAACAGGGTGAGAGGACACAGTGTTAAGCTGCACCAGGGCAGGTTTAGGTTGGACATTAGGAAGAAGTTCTTCATAGAAAGTGTGATTGGGCATTGGAATGGGCTGTCCCAGGGAGGTGGTGGAGTCATCATGCCTGAAGGTGTTTAAGAAAGACTGGATGTGGCACTCAGTGCCATAGTCTGGTTGACAAGGTGGTGTTTGGTCATAGGGTGGACTTGATGATCTTAAGGGTCTTTTCCAACCTAGCTAATACTGTGATTCTGTGATTTTCAGATTTGTATCCCTGACCTATTGCCATGACATCTGATAAGATAGTCCAGTGGGCAAACCTGATCAAAGCTCAGGATTTTCCCTTCCCCCAATGCAGGGGCAGAACCAAACATAACTGCTTCCATCTCATTTAACAACAAAAAAGCCAAACGTTTTACATATAGGATCTGGAACCATAATTTTCTAATGTCAAAGTTCACATGAAATACCTCTTATGTTGTCTCAGCCTATTTCCTGGCATTGAGTTGTAATCTCCGAGAACACATAAATGTTTCAGTATTAGTACTAAGAAGCCACATGAGGGAGCATTTGGAGAATTGAAATGCTTTCCTTGTATCATTGTAAATAAAGGAGGGAATCAAACTTGATCCCTCTGGGATATATGGAATTCAGACAAATCTAGATGTTATTATTCATTTCTCCACTCATAGTGGGATGCGGAAATTGTGATTTCCACTGAAGGCGGAGGGTTTTTTTAAAAAAAGCCTGTGAGTGGTCTGAAACAGACAGTTTCTTACTCTGGCCAAGGTATGCTGTAACTGGTATACCTGCAAGGGAACACAGATAAATGGGTTTACATTTCAGCTAAATGAAATTATAAGACACATTGTATAGGTTATTCCAGGCTGAGTGTGACAGCAGTACAAGTTTTCTCGGATTATCAGCAGCCTTGGATGACAGTGGCTGGGAGTGGTAAGGTCCCACTTTCTGCAATATTCTGACTGCGCAAATAGCTCAGCCTGCATGCTTTTAAATTACTTTTGTCCCTAATGCTTTTATATCTTAAAGCTTACTAAAAAAATGAAATCCATGGTATATAAAGTTAAATTAACCCCACTGTTCTTATAAACTGACTCACAATTTTTTTTAATATTTGGAGTTGGAAATAGTGAAGCTAATCAAAATGGGAAATACAAACATGTCCACATGAACTGTAAGGGGAAATGTGTATAAATTCATGCTCTGTACTCTTATATTGGAAAAAAGCAGTCAACTGCAACTCGGGCTATCCTTATTGACAGAGTCAGATCAGTCAAATAACATCATATGACTTTCCAAAAACATTTTTGTCAGTGGTGCTAAACAGGTGTTCAATAAATAAAACATTTAGCACTCTACAAATCAACATTAATAGGACCTGTTGTCAATCAAAGAAACTCATATTAAAGTTAATTAATTAGTTAATTTTGAAATCAATAGAAAAAGGGCTCCACGTAGATCCCACTTTTTCCCTCATTATTTATACCTAAAATTGGCTAAAGAGCAAGTAATTAATTAATTGCATAAAAATCAGGTTGCAGCTATGATGCTGTGATCACACATGGTTGTGAATGTTTGACTCCTGAAAATTTGCAACTCCTTTAAGGGGAAGAAGTTCCATTCGTCTCTTTGTTCCCTTCCTTCTGCCTAAATTATATAATCAACTCCAGGTGTGGCAGAAAGGTGGAAGGGATACAGAAAAAAGAAAGATAACCACAAACTTTTAACCAAGTATGTTTGCTTGGACCTGATGGAGTAGGTTGGGTGTCTTCTCAGGGCAGTTTTGGTGGAAGGAGTGGTGGATGCCAGCTGAGCCATGCCAGGTTCGGGGAGCTTGTTGGCTGTCTCCACGCTGCAGAGGGGATTGGCTGCCTGCCTGCAGGGTGGCCCTGAAAATTGCAGTGTAAAACTGATCTGCACTTGAAATAATCCCTGTTTTTCTAAGGATTAAACTTAACCCAGATCACTCCAGTGAGCGGTTTATGGCTCAGTCCCCTGCCAAATCTTGTCACAGCCAAGGGAGGAGCAATGTCTTGCACAGGAGTGTGCATCTGAGGGGAGGATCTCTGCACATCTTCTCTGCTGCCAAACCCAACAACCTGGACATGCACAGCCTGGTGAAGGAGAGGCTGGCATTCATCTCCTCCAATTTTTAGCTCTCTCACTGCTTACTGATTTTCTTTGCATGAAATCATCTGACCATTTTTATTAAACCAAAGAAGCTCTGAAAGTCTGGTGCTTGCCGATATCCTCATCTCCAGAGAACAATTCTTTCCAGCTCCAGTAAATAGGACTTTAAAGGTAAATGGTATTATAGTGTTAATTTCAAAGTGAATTATTCAAAAAGTGCTCCATATATCAGCAAGCATCATTTTGTGGAACTATATTAATGTCTTAAATACAGTTCTCCCTTTCTAAAAGCTGTTTTATAGATCCAGGAAATACGTCTGGTATGAAGAAGTGCTTATTGTAAAGGATGTTTTAGCAGTTGTGTCCCATTAATGAGAAAAGCAGGATGTAGTCCTATATAAGAAATAGCACAACAGCAATAATTCCTTGGGGCTTGATAATCTTCACACTTTCAGATACTGCACAGTTATTCATTCATTCAAGATATCAGATCAGTTTTGTTTCACAGTCTTATTTAAAAAAAAATAATTAAAGGTAAGCCCTCCTTTCAGCAAAGGCTCCCTGTAAAAAATTGAGAAGTTGAAAATAAGAAACTGTTGCTTTTCAGCAGAGATGCCTGAACGGAAATTACTCAAAAAGGACCTCGAAGTTCCCAAGATTAGCTGAAACAAGCAGAAAACTCCCATTGCTGACAGAAATGGCCTTCAATAAGGAAACGACCAGACTACAAAATTCCATTTTGTCCCTGTGATTCAACCATTGGTTCCCTTACTTCAGTTTCTCAAATTTGAAAGATGGAAAGAAGATATATGAGCTGCAGAAGGTCCCCTCCTATATTTCTCCATATTGATATATTATTGAACACTGCTCAGCAAACAAGCTAAAGCTTTACTTTAAGGGAGAATGTATGTTCTTTCAAATTGTGCAGCAATAGGGAAGTGCTAGGAATCTGAGCAGAAATCTTGATTTTCTGGATATTTCCCATTCAGATGAAAGAGCCAAAACTTCCCGTCTTTTATGTCCCACATGTAATCATGAATTATATGGCACTGAGGATTAAAAACAAATGAATGAAAATATTAAGAGGATTTAAAATGTCTGTGAGGTGGCTGTGTCCGTGTGATCTTTAGTAAATAATGGCTGAATCTATCTTTATTTGTGTTACCAAATTGCTTAGAGGCTCAGCCAGGCTTGGAATCCTACAGTGAGGACCAGTACAGATTGAGACATGAAGGTGACAGCAGGCAAGGATTGTTTTCATCGCTATTGTGCTGAAGATAATTGTGACACGGGGAGATTACACCCAACTGAGCACCAGAAGCAGTTGCTACCATTGGTAATTCAAGGGACATGGCAGAAAACTGGAACTGCTGCCTCTGTGTCTAAACAGCGTCACAGCTGTAACTGTAGAAATCAATAGGTTCTCCTTAAAAAACAACCTGCCTCCTTTAACTCATGATTACACTCCCTGAACCTCTTCAAAGCACTTCATTTTCTTCACAAAAGGACTGGTAACTGTGATGTGAGTGCTTGGAACTCGTTTACTTGGAGGTTGGATCTAAGATCCAGGGTTTGGTCTTGGCTCTCCATCTCTTATTATGCAGGTGAAAAATCTAGTCAGAGTTTCTTTATATTTTATTTATGGTTACATGTATATCAAATACTGTCTGGATTATTGCATTGTATTATAGGATGAGTGCTATTATTCGAGTCTGTTTCTGCTCCTTACTCTCAAATTTTCCTCGCCTGAAGTGATGAGTTGATCTACACTATTCATACTTAAAATATAGAAGAAAGAACATTTGTGGTGACACTTCAAATCAATTAGAAGCCCTGTAACATTCGGCTGTCTTGCAAACTGCACACACCTGCCAGTTCCCACAACCAGAAGCTCCTGCAACTCACACTGGCTGTTTGTGATGGAAAACAAAAGAATGAGATGTCTCCTATTCAGTGGATTTCACTTTTTTTTTATAGTGACTTTGACATCTTATGCCCCTGAACTGACCACAATGTTGTCTTTTCACATTGACAGTTAGTATATATAAGATATTAGTGCAATAGTTTTTTGTTGGTGATGACTTGACTTTAAATCCTCAGAGTTTTTTCCCCTCTCTAAATTTATGGTAAAGACAATAAATCTTAAACTGCTCTTCTTTGTGAAAAACCCATTGGCATTCAGCTGCCTTATGAAAATCACCTGCATAGCGAGCAGCCAGAAAGAAACAAAATCTTAAGACATTTTCTTATGGACAATTAAAGGATGAGAGCTTAAAATCCAAAACTCATCTTGTTGGCTAGCAAGTCAAACTGGTTCAGACAAGAACTTGTGCCACTCATTCACCCCTGGGCTATGCTAGCACTATGGTCTCTTGACCAAATTTTAACTGCCATACTGTCAAAGCCTAACTAACTACTACTACTATTACTACTACTACTACTACTAGTAGTAGTAGTAGTTCTGAAGATTCAATAGAAGTAAAACTTGATGGAGGAAAACTGGAGGATGGCCCTCTACAACTCTGTCTGGCCAGTGCTACAGGTGCTGCAGAGAATTTCACCACTGCTCAAACATGCTGGTGAGCACAGGCAAACAGAATTTTTTTTTCCCTGGGATTTACAAGTTGGCCAAGTTTCAGCAGATTTTCATGAGGCTGGCTAAAAGAACATCATCAACATGAGGCTGACAGACCTGCTTACTTACCAAACAACACTTAGCCAATTTTTGAATTCCTGTTCTTAAGCAAGAAGACACCATAAATGAAACAAGTTTTCCTAGAACAAAAATAAAGTACTATACCAAAATATTTCTCACTATCTTTACTCAAAAGGTTATTCTGATTTCTTTCTCACACGTACACAAACCATCTTTACACAATCTTCAGCAGAGAAAATACCATTCCCAGTAACAAAACTACTAAAGTTAAAAATCAGATAAAGACGGTCCTTACTGGGCCATGTCAGACAACTTTCATCATGGTGCTCCAAGCTGAGCCAAAAAAAAAGTACAGTTAAACAGTGTAAGAGAGACATCTAGCAGGAGAAATGTATCTGAGACATGTCTAGAGGTGAGATTTGAACGAGAGAGGATTGCAAAGAGCTTTGGCTCTAAAAGTAATGTGTGAGGCGAATGATGTTTGCTATAATCATACCTTTCTTTGTGGTTTTTCTTAATCCACACATGCTCCTTCTAATGAGCCAACTTCTCTGTAATGAAGACAGTTCAAAACATAATTCTTACAGTCTTTAGTGATACAGGTATTTGTAAGTAGCTACCATGCTGTCTGACTGAAAAGAGGTGACTGCTTTGTAGGCATTTATAGATATTTATAGGTAGGTATTTATACAGCTCACCAAAATAGGTTGAAGTGCCAAACGTTATTTCAGTTAATTTGTACATAGCCAGTCAGAAGTCCAACTCTTTTGTCCCTCCAGTCATATCCTGGCACATCTGGGGAGGGTACAATAAGGGCTGCTGGAAGTGAATTTCTGGGTGCCAGGGTTCATTGCTGTGCCTAATCCCATCTGCTTTGCTGGCATTGTGGAGGCTCACAGCCCATGATGGTCTGCAGAAGGCTGTGTGGCACAAATTGTGGGTGAGCTGACTGGGACAGGGAGGGACTCAGTTGCAAGCTTTCACAAGTGCATCCACTTTGCTCAGGAGCAATTTTCTCAGGGGCACTCTCTGTGCACTGCAACTGCACAGGATGAATTTGAAATTCAATAGACAGACTATGGTATTTTCTTCTCTCTTTGTGACTCCCTTCATGGGAGCATTAGAAAGGGTCTGAGGAAAGATTTACCAAGTCCTTTTCCTCAGCTTTCTTGCCCCCCCCCCATCAGTGGCGTTTGGAGCCTCTGTCTCCTGAGCACCATCCCCCACAGTGTTTGCTCCCACACATGCTTTCATTCTCCTAGCTCTCTACCTCTACCATTCTAAGAATAAGAGTCACTGGCACAGCAGCCAGCCTGGGTTTTATCACAGCTCTTGGCTGGTGAGTTATGAACTCAGACTGGCCCAGCTGAACTTGCTCACGAAAGGTTTGCTCCCTTCCCACTAAATGCAGTCATTTCCATGAAACTTCTTTTAGAGAGAAAATAGATTTTTATGGTACTGCTTGTAGTCTTTCCACCAAAGAGGTAACACATTGCCCTAGCATGAGCCCTTCCTCCACCACTGAAGAAACCTGTACCAACCAGGTTAACTGTGTCGGAGGCTCTGTCCCTCATTCCCAGGACAAACTCTTTTGGACTACTGGAGAAAATGGATAAAGCAAAGCAGAAAGAAGGACAACATGTGCTGCAATCTTTAGTTTCCGTGACCTCTCTCTTCCTCCTCTGCAAAATAAATCAGTCACTGTGTAGTCTGTTCAGCAGATGGGTCAGCAGAGGCACTCTCTGCCCTGGACAATCAGCATGAAACAAGGTATGAGTTTACATTTACTGCAGGTGAATCTACATTTTGAAGTGAATTCACAAACTTGTGCCCTTACAGTACCAAAACCAACCACATTAAGTAAACTTCTGTCCCAACAATGTGAATTCCACTGTCAGAATCATAATTGCAGTTGTATTTTCAGTTGCCAAACCCAGCAAATTGGGAGTTTTATAGATCCTGAAACTGTCATGCATATACAAAAGCAAGGACAGGTCTTCAGCAATTTTCTACCATGCATAGCTTGTTCACAGCACCTTTAACTGGAATTTGTTTAGTAGCTGCTTAAGAGATGTAACAAAATGACTGAAAAGCACAATGGCAGCAGATCAAAAAAGTGCCAGCTAATAAGATCATTCTCCACTCAATAATAAATATATAAACCCATATGGGCTCACTGGAATTAATATCTTAAAACCCATACAATGTTTTTTCACAGATAGTGCAGATGGAGTCTGTTCTATTTGTCTGTGATCAATTTATCAGTCAGTGTCTGTGTTCTGGAAGGGCGCATTTCCTTTCATTTTGTTTTTGTCTAGATTTTCATCTTCTAATTAATGGAAAGTTAGTAAGAATTTTGTTATGCTTTTTGTTTGTTTGTTTGTTTGTTATTGTTAGCTATCTTTTCTTTTCCAACTTCAGAATTGCATGCCACCAAGACATCTCAGTTGCCATTCTAAATGCACTGTAAAGTACTGAAAGATGTTGCTATGTCAGTCCTAGAATAATTTGTTTCTGTCTGAAAGTCCATCATTTTCCTCTTTCATATCTAAATCCCTTCTACTTCAGCTGTCTCTTTATTCACATTTGGTATGGTGACAAGAAATTAAAGTGGCACTTAGAAAAAAAAAGGAATTGACTGATTTCTAAAATAAAATCATATATCTATACTTTTCCCCCACATGATTTATACTGCCTGTTTATCTCATTCCTTTTGGGCACAGCTTGCCAGGTTTAGATTTAGATTTAGATATAGATTTAGGTATAGATTTAGAGCAGCTTCTAAATTTTGGCCACTAACCTCTTTCAACTTAACAGCATTTTGCCTCTCATTTCATGCTTTCTCTACTTCCTTAACAGTCATTTGTGAATATAAAAAATCAAGATATAAAAGAGGCACATCTTTCCTTCAGGAAAAGGCTGGTTTTCCTTTCAGTTCTTGGTCCCTAATAAACATTTTGAACATCTACATGATTGATTTTACAGGTTTTCCTAGAGGTAACAAACAGCAACCTGCACGTCATTGGGATCATCATTGCTTTACAGGACACTGAAAAACACTAATTTCCCTATAAATGTATCTATTACATGTAGATACAAATAGTACAATATATGTACAATATGCATCTAATGCATATTGCTACCTTGCATGGTAATGTTTTAAGGCTTTACACCTAGGCTTCTCTGGAGTCAAAGTCCAAGTTCTCAGGTATTTTGTTGGCTAGCTTTGGTGTTTTGTTATCCACAGCTAATTACTTTTTTTTCAAAATGTATTAAAGCAGCACCTCAGTCCCAGAATGTGTCATCTTTGTTGCCTGAGGAAAATTGGTGCCTCTCCAGAGCCTCCCCAGAGAAGACTGACAGAAGTACATCTGTGAGGTCTTCAGCAATATTCTTTAATTACAGCTCATCTTTATTTTCTGGTAACCTCCTTGTCACAATATAATCTTTATTTTTCTCCTCTGAAGAGTTCCTTGTTTGTTTTCACACTTTGGCCTCCTATTTTCCACATCTGCCTTCATCAGTCAGAATTTGGACTCTTTATTGGCTTCACAGTCTGCCCAAAGTACTTTTGTTATTTAACCACAATAAAGTTTTGGGTTGTTTGGTTTTGTCTGTGGATCTGTGTTTTTGGTTTGGTTTTTTGTTTGTTTGTTTTTTTGTTAATGCGCCCAAATACATTTGAGGGCCAATTAGTGGCTAAACATTTGTGTTGATAACTCTGCTTTACTCACCCATCTTCTCTGATTTTTCTTCATCTTCCCCATTCTTTGTGATTTTCTTTCTGATGTTTGCAGCTTATTTTTAGACCGGAATTCCTGGCTCACACCCAAAAATAAAAATACTGACCTATTTTTGCCGTCCCCAATACTCTCTTTCTTCTCACTCTGATTACTCTCCTCCTGTTTTCTGAAGATACTCGACATCCAACATATACTGTGTAGTTCAAACACTTGCACACCTGCTGTCCTAGACATTCACATCCACGGATGAAAGTTTTTAAAGGGAGATTAACACCTAATAAACTCTGAAGAATGGAGCACTCCCAGTCTTTGACGTCTCCCCCCTCCATAGTAATGGAATCATTAAAATGATGCTAACCTTCTTACACATTTGGTGTTACAAATGAGACAAAGATAACATCGCGCATGACTTGATTGAGTGGATTTCTGATTAAACAATAAAGTTATGGTATATATTACAAAAAGATCAAAATCACTGAAGTTTTCTCGTTTATCTTCAAAAACCAGAGGCAAATACTAAGCTCATCCAGGATTTGTTCAAGGTGAAGTAAAAATTTCTCTGCTTCTGAAAATAAAGGGCTAATCAAGACTGATATGAATCTATATGATTTCCAAAGAATGAGAGAGTTCTCAGAATATGTTCCAGGCATAATGGATATCCATTTCTATTCAATGTTCATCATAAATAAAATAAATTAATGTCTCTAGTTACATATAGACAGAAGTACTGCTGGTCTCCTAAATGTTTTTTCTACATAAGATTTATAGAAAATGTTCATATCAGACTAGGTAAGAGAGGCCCTGGTACTTAAGATATGTTTCTAGGTTGAAAGACAGTCCAGAATCTGAAAATCTGATTTGTTTTCAGGCCAACCAGAAGGCAGTGGAATTGTTTTAAGGTTTTAGTAATTTCCCATGACATAATTTGATCCATAGGAAGTTTTGCAGAGTAAATTGCATGGGAAGAAGAGTAAATTATCATGTTAATTAAGAGGAATGGGGACATGGATTATGTTGGCTGGTGTGTATATATCACAGTGCCATGTACATTAGCTCAAGCACCTACAGTTACCAATAGGTGGCAGAATATCAAAAAATAATAAAAAAAATAAACTCACCTTTAAGTAGAAATTCAAATGTAAGAACTCTTTCTACATCTATCCCACATCTGCATGGAATTAGATGCAAAAAAACCAAATATTTGTGAAGGTGACAGATTACTTGCTAGGATTTCTCATATTTTTAAATAATCCCAGCAATTTCCCTAGAGCGTGTGAAAGCCCACAGTGCAAATTATTTGATCCTTGTCACTGTTTATATAACAGACCTTAAATGCTTCTGAACTATTGGAGGGTTTAGCTCACTCTGGGCTCTGAGAACCCTATTCTTCTGCCATGTGATCCCAAACAACACCCTTTCATACTTCTAGAGGTGAACAAATCTTGTAAACTGTGACGTGCTAACAGAAGAGAATTACTCCAATATAGGATGCTCAGATGACCAGCTGAATTCTCAAAGAAATAGATTCCTAATGCTTCTGAAGAAAGAAAAAACATAGAATTTTAAAATTTCATGTGTAAAATAATTCATAGAAACATCAGCAAAATAAAGTCATGGTAGCCTGCTATGATGTTTGAAATACTGATTATATCATCAGTTAGTACATCTTGCCAGGAGATAACTGTTTTAGATAGTGTAGTTCAGTGGCTCTACAGTTTTCTACCTTCTTACATCAACCAAGAGATCAAGAAAATTTTTTAAAAAGGAGGAATCTGTAGCTAGTGAAACTTAGGTCCATCAGTATTTATGGTTTATTTGTTTCCAAAAAAGTAATTACAATCACCACATTCTTCATTTCCTTAGTGGTAGCTATTAGATTTGGACAAAAGAAACAGAGCCAGATGTACTGATGAGAGAGGTCTAGGATATCTAGTTGCAGGTAAAATTGCTAATGCAACATTTTTAGCACTAAAATGCATTTATTAAAGTTCTTTTCACATCTCCTATCTGTTCCCATCACAGTCAAATGGACAAAAAAAGAAATTGGGCTAATAGGATTTAACATTAAAATCATCAGGAACATTACCATCAACTATAAAAGTCAATGAAAATATTCAAACCCACAAATGCAGGCTACATTTTCTTTTTTTCCTGAAGAAAAAAAAGTCTATTCAGAAATTTCCAGCACTTTATATTTCTGAGCAGAAATTGACTGTCTGCGTCAGCTGTTGGAAATCAAAACACAGATCCATAAACTATGACTGGAATGAGAACTGCTCTGAACATAATACTCAGTACTGTGTGCACTTTGTGTCCAGGATATGAACAAGACTTTATATGCACTTAGAGCTAATTTGAAGAACTTCTACTTTAAGTCATATTGGGCCAAATAGATGTTCCCCAGGGGAGCTCAGATTCAAGTATTTCAAACTTTGTAATATATACATCCAGTTATGTCCACAGAAACTTACCACTGACACAGCTCAAACCCCACTGTCTTCCCTTCAGGCCTCCTCTAACGCAGCAGGTCAAGGAATGACTTTATTGCATCAAGGTAGTGAATTCTTATAAATCTTACAGATTGGCTGCAAGTGGAAAAGTGTGATGCACCCAGCCATTGGAGAGGAAGTAAAAGAGAAAAATGGAGTGTTACAGAATTTAAAAATACTTGTTTTCATTCTCAAAACAGTTGAAGAAACCCCTGGTTTTTCTATCTGCTTCCATTTCTAATAGGGGACTGTTTCTAATTCCTACTTAATTGCTAATTGCTAACCTAAGAAGCATGACAAATAGTAAAGGGAAAACATAAGTTGGGGTTCTCTGATGGTGGCTTTTGTGTTTTGTTTGGTTTTTTTCCTTGGTTTCTTTTTTGTTCTGCTTTAATTAAAAAAAACCCCAGTAATATAAAGAGAATTTTCTTCCCAAGACTGTTTTTCTAAACTCTTTCTGCTCTGTTACTCACAAAAAAGAAAATAAATAGGATAATTCATAAAATCGTCATGTCTAGAATGAAATAATGCCAGAAGATTTTTTTCCCTGCATGACTTCATGCTCATTCAGAGATCTCAAGCCAAAAAAATGTCAGGCTAAATAACTCCTTAGGAGCTGAGGGAATGATAGATATGCCTACACCATCCAAAGGCCTCCGGTAAGCATGGAAAGAAGGAAGATGAGAAGAGCACTGGTCAGCTCCAAAAATCTTCTTGTAAGCCCAAGCACAGAGAGGTTTAATGATCTTGAAGTAGAGCATAGTCACTCTCCATCCAGCACTCATGCGTGAACACTCAGCCAGAGGCCACCCCTTCTCTTTTGCACCAAAGCCATAGGATGCCAAGGGGTGACCTGAGTCCATAGCAGTGTTTTGGGATTTATTCTCAATTGATGACACTTCAGTACAAAGCTGAGCCAAAAATTGGTGGTGAACCTCTGTTGGTGTCCTGTATCCAGGTTTCCTTTTTTGCTCTGAGTTGTTTAGCTGTGAACACTGAGTAACAGTGTGGAGTTGGGATGAACAGTTGTAGGTGAGCAATGCCAACACAGAAAACACAAACTGAAATGGAGGGGTAGATGACACTCTGTTAGTCTGATTCTGACATTCTTATTTCTCAAATTTTTCTCCTAAAGCCAGTAGATTAATGTAGTACTCATTTCTGAATATGTCAATAACTTACTCTAGGATCTAAAATTTCCCCCATCAATAATTTTCCAAGCCATTAAGACCTATTTGGCTACATTTAATTTCTTTGGATATACTAAATTGTTTAATTGGATTTACCAGATTGGGGCATTCTTCATTATTGTCTGGTTAGAGCAGTCTGGAATTTGCTCTTGACTGGGGGAAGCAGCAACTGCAATCTGCTGCTCTAGTAATAGTAGTATTCCCAGGCAGACACTGAGAGAAAGTGCAGATGGAAAACAGAGTTCTGAGGGGAATAAGAGATGAGGGGTGCCACAAGTCAGACAATAATGTTTCTCCACATGCTTACAATATTCAATTTCAGGAACAAAATGTTATCATTTTGCAATGTTGTTTTAACTGACAAATCTTTAAATGTAAGAAAATGGGCTAGAAACCATGCACTGTAGGTTTTTAGCCACATTAGCAGGCAGTTTGATTTTAGCACAGTAGCATTTTACAGAATAAGGTTAAAGCTGCTACAGGTGACAAGAAGAGGCTGTAAATAGCTAATAGGTGTGCTTGAAAAAACAATAGCATACCTGGAGGAAGGACATTAATATACTGCAAGTAACTTTTTTTTCCAAGAGTCTACAGTTTTCCCTCCAGCTCTGATGTTCTCATCTAATTTCCAAGTCATGCTTCTGAGGCCTTAGCATCCTTTTGCAAATGTCAGTGTCAGATTTTCTGTCTGCAGAGGAGAAAGCCACTGAATTTGAGGGTAATGCAATGTGTTTGGATAGTACCGCTTAAACATGGACTTTACCTGTCATAGAAAATAAAATAATCATGTTAATTTATAAAATCAATAATGTTAATTTATGTTACCTGTAGCACCAAATATCCAAGTATACATGTGGCTTATAATACCTAGGAGAGGTTTTACATATTTTCAGAAAAATTTGTACATATCCCAAGGCAAAAGGAAGTATGAAGGCAAGAGCTCTCAAACTAGGACTTTTTAAATAGTGTTCACCAGACTCACCATTAATATGTGGGTTTGGCATATGCAGCCTCTCGTGTCTAAAAAAAAAAAAATAAATCCAAGATTCTCATCAGCAACTGAAAATATTGTGTGAACAGAAGTTTCTATCTTACATGTAGCTGTGACAAAGACCTTCATATCATGTTGGTTGTTACAGCAGTAAGACAATAACAAAGTGTGTCTTCACCTCTATTTAATCACAATATTAAGGAGCCAAATCTGCTCAGAGGGTAATTTTCCCTATATTAGTCAAAAACAATAAACAGTAACAAGTCTTTATTTACTTTACAAGGCATAAACAATCTCTGAGCCAGCCTCTGTCTCTTTCTGCAAGCTTACACAACAGTGGCCCAGATAGATAATAAAAATAAATATTTTAGGGGTAAATTCCTGCAGGTAAATTATTTTCCCAATAAATCAAAGAAAGTATACTCAGATGTTATTTCACTTTACCACTGATCAGCACAAAGACATTTCCTGCAATGCCTCCTTCCATTTTGCCTGCTCAAATTCCATATGATGATTTTACCTACGATTGCAATGTGGGGCTCTTTCCTTGTCATCCACCACCTCCATTTGACTTACCACTAAGTATTTAAATTTAAGGGAAAAAAATTTATAGTGATCTAGAACTGAACTGGACTTTCTCCTGGAATACCGTCTCATTGGGTTGAACAAAGCAATGACTATAGGCTTTTTGGTTTGCCTTGATTTTTGGGTTTTGGGTTTTGTAATTACACTTTTTCTTTTCATGATTTCTACAGTTTGCTTTGGAGTATGGAAGTTTGATTCAAAGACCAAAGCTGAGGAGAGGGGCCTCTTTCTTGCTATTCTGGAGCAATAGAAAGAAAAATATTTCCTTTAGTTATCACCACCAGGTTCTTCATTGGTGGATCAGAAGGTTGAGAGATAAGACTAAAACATTTCACCCCTACCTTTTACAAGGTCATTGTGTTTTCTAAAGACAGTTTATTTAACCTGCAACTTCTAGGAAAGATGAATAGTGACACATCTACAGGAGCAAGAAGCAAACCCAACCCAAGGCCATAGCCACATTTTCAGGTTAAAACAATTTTGAATATTTTAACCAATTTTTTTTTGTCAGTTGAATTAATAGCATCCCAACCAAAATAATTTATGCCTAGCTCTTGTAAGGTCCTTGAGCAATCAAAAAAATTAGTCATGCTCTATGTTGAATTGTCAGTTTAATCTGCAAGTAGGCTAAAGAATAACTAAAAGGGAAGTCATTAAATACTATTCTTTTCGTGCTGTATAACTCTCCTTTTCACAAAATCACAAAGTTGTTTGGCAAGTATAATTTATTATTTATATTATGTTACCAGCTGATTAGCTTGCTTCAACCAAACCTAACTTTTACTGTGCAGGGCACTGCACAAATATATATAAATGACATTTCCTGTAGCTATGTGTGACAGAGACCATCAGTCATAGTGTACATATGGAAGTGGAATTACATCCAGCTGAAAGCACGGGGGCTGTGTCATTGATTTCAGCAGAGGTGGAATTTCACTCACGTAAATTAAGCCATAAAAATTTGGTAGACTTGTTTGCTTGAGGTGAGATAGGAGGAGTCTCGAAGTGCAGTGTGGAGCATTTTGTTTTCATTACTTAAGTGAAATTCAATGAATCATGGATCAGACCAAACATTTAGTTTTATATATTCCCATTTATTGATCAAAGCCTGGGATTATCCATGTAGTATAATTTTCCATTCGGAAACAGGACTGTATTACACCACCTGATGATTGAAAACATTTCGTCTGTTCACCTTCATTCCATACATAAAACCAAAAATATACAAAATGTAGTTAGTAAATAGAAAACATTATTTTTGATGATGAATATATTTATTTGGTGTTTGATGCTTGCTAATGAATATATTCATGTTGCCCCTTTGGGATAGCTTAGAAGTTCTGACCATTTGTTGCTTGCATGTAATAAGTGTGTCCCACACTGTACACTGTGTAACAATCCAATAAACCTCTTAGACTAATACTACACAAGACTAATAAATAATTTTCTCTGTTTATAGTTAGAATAAAATAGATTATTATATAAAATAAGTATTTTTATGTGTTCTATTATTTTTCAAACACTGAGAATATAACTTGTATCTTTTTGTTAATAAGCGCGTGTTCCAACCCATACCTTTGTTTCAGTATCTTTCATCTGAAGAAAACAAGACTCAGGTAGAAATTCCAGTGTTGCAGGTAGGAATTCCAGTGCACAGGCTTACCTGCTGTTCTGCTGGGCTGCAGCACCTGGAAGATGGGCTGTGTAGGACACCCATAAACTCTACATAATGATTATATGATGTTATTCAGATGATTAATGGACATGACAGAAAAATTTGGGCTTTATAAATTTAAAATACTTTTTAAGCTTTGTGTTGTGGTGTAATGGTATGAAAAGGTGAGATTTATTTTTGATTAATTCGTTTTGTGCTGGTATTGGTTCAAAAGAAACTTGTTGCCTTTACAAAGCTACACTAAACCAATCAGACAAATGAAAAATAAATAGAAGCCAGCTGGACGTAGCCATCTAACTTTGCAGAGTGATTGTCTCTTAAATCAGGCCTCAATGGCCCACTATAAAAATACAGAGGGCAGTGTGCACTATTAGCTCTCCACACCACTCAGTGGTGCTTGGAAAAGCCCAGCCTGTGTTCTCAGTGGTTGGAGGCACACATGGGCTGAAGAGCTAAGGTTGGGATCTCTTCCCAGGCACATTCCTAGAAAATTAGGCCTGTGGCAGAAAGATGTTTGTGGGTCACTCCGAGTCACAAAATCCAAAAAGTACTTGTCACCACGTGGCTGGTTGACCACTTTTTACATCCAGGGCTGAGATGAATAACCCTGACAGGAGGAATATTGCCAGGATCCCATTTTGAGAGGTCACAAAATTCCCATCTGAAATTCACATGCAATTGTCATGGGCGGGGGGAGGGGGGTGAGGGGGGGAACTCATGCTATGAATATTTCATTATCAAAGTAAGAAAGCATTTTCCCCTCAAGCAGAGTTTGTTAGTTAGCACTTTTCATCTCTAGCCTTCGCAGCAAAATCCCAGGTTGAATTACATGCTCCCTGAAATATGTTGAAGGAATTCCCCTCTGTTCACCACAAAGTCATTTTCTGTGGTAGAGCATGGAAAGAAGGAAAGAGAAAGAAAAATCAAAGACAATTAGAAGGGAGGAAATGAATAAAATATCACTAAGAAAACTCTTGCTGTGGTGCATCAGGGAAATCAAGGAGAAAATCAGTGGCTCGAAGACCTCTTTTTCAGCCTAAATTCTTCTTTATGAAGAACATAGATAGCCAGCAACCCATGGACTAGAAGTAAATGATTTTGAATATAACATGCAAATATAAAAATAAGAGTTATTTCACCATTCATACCTGAAGAATTCAAAACACTTTCTTACATTTATTCCTCTCTCTTCTACTTTCACAAATGCAATATGTAATATTAAAAATGCCAATGGACCATTGTCAGAACATGGACTGAAAACAATATTTGGCCAGTTGTACACTTGCCTACCTATTTTACACACAATTGTATGAGCACTGTCAGTGCACATATGACCCAAAAACTTTTCACAGACTGCATTGTGCAGAATTTTAAAGCAATTTTTTAAATGGACCAAACCTACATTTTCTGTATAGTTTACTCTTTGAGGAAGCCTTGGATATAGTAGATTTACTCTAACCACTAAAGGGTACAACAGTTTTTTCATTTAGACATCAAAACTGTAAACTCATATCAATCTCCTTTTCCCTCTAGACAGAGGCTTTTTCAATAATCATAAGCCAATACTTTTTTCTAAGTTTCATTTGGCTTCTTATATGTAGGCTTAAGAAAATGTTTGCGTAAGTTTGAAATGTAAAGTTACTGTATGAGATGTGGAGGGAACAATCTTAATTAAATTATAGGGCTTTTTATCTAGAAGGTATGTGCTCTGAGATAAAACAGTGCATAAGAAATGTAATACTCTATTGTTTTGTAATTATCTGAGTTTTTTTTAATCTACAATTCAGTGCTCATCATTTAGGGTTTTTTTTAATTATAAACCTGTTCAAGTCTTAACATTAAATACCAACAATAGGGTCAAACTGAGCAGAGAAGTTGCACTTAAAAAAATAAAAATGAGGATGGCTAGTACCACAAAAGAAATTTCAAGCAAAAAAACCATTCAGGAGGTGTAACCTGCTCTGGAAATGTCCCCTGTAGATTTCTGTATGCAATATGCATGGGACAAATGGGAACTGATAGTGCTTCCTTCTCTAATTTGCAAGTCATCATAAGGCTATGGGGAACTGCCACTTTTTGGAACATCCCTGGTATAATTACAGTAACCTCATCTGATGAAATCTGAATGTAAATTACTTCTTCACTTAATAAGAAGATTTAATTGAAGTTGTTCTCAGTCATTGTGACAGATTTCTTAGGGAAGGTTTGATATTATATACTTTTTAAATGGTTCTTGAGTTTTAAAAAAAGTCTGTTGGAATGGAATTTTACACCTCAGTGATTTTTAAGAATGAACTTCAAAGAAAGCAGGAAATATAAGTATTCTTGTCCTCACTGCAGCTATAAATGGTTGGGATCTTTAGTCATGGTAAATGAGAACAGGCACGGGGATTTATGAATTAAACTATCAGCCAGCCAATTAGCTCTAGAAATAACATCCTTCCCCTCAGGATGGAGTCATCTCTTCCCAGTTATAGCAGCTCAAATGTCAAATACGTAGTAAATGTTGTGAATGAGAAAATCTCAACACCTCTTTGACTTATTTTAAATAAAAACCAGTTAGGTTTTAGGTTTGGATTTTGTAGGTTTTTTAAAAGTAATTGTGTTTTTTCATTACCCAGCCCAATTTTCTGCCTCGTCTGACATTGTCAGAGGTGGCAACAAGGGAAGGGGCCAAAGCACTTTTCAAAATGGGTAAAGAACACTATAATGATTGGCTACTAATTTTCTTCTCCCATCACCGAATTTTTAGATGCCTTTTTCTAACGCTTTATTACTGAATACATTTAGTGATATTTATTTCCCCTTAAGCCTTGAGGTGAGGAAAGACAAGAGACAAAACCATAACAGAATTTTCTCCAGCTCAACTCTTTTAGCCTTACAGAAAATATATCTTTTATATTAGTTTATTTTTATTTATTTTAATTTTATTTATTTTTGACCTGAACAAAACTGTTAATAACTTCTTTCACAGATTATTTTTATCAAACAAACTTTCCTTTTGCTAGAAGGTACTTAAATATTCTTTAAATATGATTTTCAGCCCTTGTTTTGTGAAATATTGTAAAAAAGGAAGACACGTAAGAAGCAATTTCTTATCAAACTGAATGCTTAACAATTGGTCACAAAAACCTCTTGTCATCTTGAGGATGCCAAGGAAGGCATCCTTGGGAAAGGCTTATGTGTTCCATTTTTTATTCCATATCTCCACCCCCTTCCTCCCCAGTCTGTATCAGTTGGTCTAATAAATCATATGAATATACCCTATGATCCTTATGTCTCTTATACCTTTGGATTATCAAAGCCAAATCATTACTACTCTTCTAAAAGATACAATATTTTAAAATGCTTTAACAATTCTAAAACGCTTTTTTATTGTAAAAAGAAACATGCTGAATGGAAAAAATAAGTCCTCTGGTGAAAAGATTGGTGATGTTATCATTAAAATCTCACTGAAGAAAATAGAAAATGTTTAATTACAAAACCTCCAAAGTAAAAACAGCTTGCTGAAAAATCAACAAAAAGATAATAAGCTATAACTGGAATCTGACACTAGACGATTTTCAGCTAGAAATAAGATGCAAATGTTTGACAGTAAGAGTAATTAACCATTGGAATAAGTGACATTAAAATGAAGACAGGATGTTTCCTAAAAGGTATCATTTACTTTAGCCATATTTATGGAACTGGAAGCAGGAATTAATTCAGGGAAGTGCATCCATTAGATGCCATGGATGAGTCAGCAACGTCTTAGAAACGGCAGCATCAATCTTCCCATGAAACTATCATGTAGCACTTTGTCTATTACAAGCAGATCGTTGACCACTGGCATTAATATGCCTTGCTCTGTATTGTAAAATGTCCTGAAACTAAGCAGATAATAACCTAAGAAATTCAGATGGACCCTGAATCAGACCATCTTCACCATTATTTCTCCTAACTAGGAACACTCGTGAAAAACACGAGTTCCTGTTAGGCTTGTTAGCATCAGGTGGTGGCTGTATTAACAAATACTTTTTATTTAAGGGTAGCTGGCTGCCCCAGAATGAGGCATTAGTAATGCCATAGCAAAAAACCTCCAAACCAGACAAACAAGAAAAATAAATTCAAAAAGGAGAAATATAGAAAAATCAATCCTCCCCACACCCTGTTACACTGTCACAAGTGTAGACCAAAGGTTTGTGTCTGTATTAGTTAATATAATATTTTTGGGAACCATTAATGTTGGTTTTATTTTCCCTTCGTGTACCAGAGCTGAGGCAGGTCTATATCTTGAGTGCAGCAACAAGGAGTTTTCTAGGTGGTCAGCTGTGGGCTAAGCTATTATTTCCCTTCTGAGCTCTCCCTGCAAATTCAGCCTGTCAGCTGTTTGAGGCCAACCCAAATACTGCAACTCTTTATTGCTGCACAGTGGCAGCTAACAGGTTTTTCAAAATAAAAGATGTGGTGTCGCAGATGTGACTAGTGAGAGTTGGAGCCGGTGAGACACGGCGTTTGCAAATAGACACACACCTCTGTTATTCATCCTCCCTGTCACTCCTGGAGGTTTCCTATGACATATTTCATTGTCTTGTTTACTGCAAAGAAATCACAAACATCTTCAAAGTACAGTCATACAGCAAATGATATAATAATTTAGTATGCTAATCTCAGTGTAACCAGATTCCTTTAAAATAATACTTCTGTTCAGAGTAAGACCTTCCTATCTCAGTCATAGAAGCCTGGTTCCATGGATGAGCTTAAGTAAGTTATTTTTTTGTAAGTTGGGATGAAGAAGTTTTGCTAAAATGGCATTTGTTTGAACTACTAGTCAAAAGAATCTTGCAAAGCATATGAGAAATGGTTTTATTTTTTTTTCTCCAATGTAACCTTCTACATATCTGTGCAGAAACACAGGATGAATCAAATGCCAGTCAAAACAAATAATATAAAACAGACTGTGCCCCTTTTCCAGACATCTTTGTCCAAGACCAATCACTTCCATGTGAAATGAGAATTTAATGTGCTAACAAAAACCTGATGCAAGCTGGTATTCTCAACCCTGAAGCCAAGAGGTCAGCTGAGTCAGGAGCTGCCCTTTCATTTACCATCAGTGGAAATCATCCTGCAGGACATGTCACTGCTTCTACTGGCCACTGTCATGGGAGTCTGTAAAGCAAGTCTCCATTTTCTGCAACTGAGAAGCTGTGAAATTATCCATTACTATTATTATTATTATTATTATTATTATTATTATTATTATTATTATTATTATACAATGTAAAAGGCATTTCAATACACGAAGTCTGAAGCAGCACCTTCAAATTCCTTCTGTTCACTTTCAGAGGGATTATTTTATATTCAGGTACATCATCAATGCTGTTAATTTGGAAATAAAATGACTAAGACTTTAGCAGCAATATTGATGCTTCCTTTTTTCTTTTTGTAAGCAGACAGCAGAATCCCAACTACAGCAATATGTGCAACTAAACAAGATTATGTTTGTAATTTCTGAAATTCTTGCTATGTCTGAGCTCCCTTTAGTTGATACTTACAACTTCCATTCACATTATTTCATTACCTGTAATGGAGGAAAACCAGAGACAGGAACCAATAGTAGATTTTTATTCTCCCTTTTTTTTTAAACAAGACTTTATCATAGTAGTCACTTTATGTTAACATCATCTTCTGACATGAGATCATTGTGCTGAATATTACAGAGAAGTGCCTTGTGAAGGAGCAATTACCCTGAATAAATGGATTTCTAAGAAGATTCAAAGAGAAAGATATCAACAAGCAACAAAATGTACATCAGTAAAATAAAGCTAAATCAAATAAGGACTTGAAGATGCTAAATGATCCTCAAATAATGCAGTATTTTAACTGCTTAATTAAAAAATGGTTTTCATGTTCAAGAGACTGTGTTGCATTGTAGTACAGCCATGGGATATTCAAAATTGGCTAATGGAGTTTCTCTATGCCTGGCTTCTCCAGTTGTAATATAAATAATCAAAGGAGAGGCCATTGTAACAGTAGAATTTGAGTTATGGGCCATGTGCTATCACCCTGAGGATAAACCTAGAGAGAAGTAGGGACCTTGTCTCCCAGCACCCCTGGGAGGGATGTGGCTGTCCACAGATGTGGCTTCACACTGACTTGGTGGCAGCAAGGGTGGTCGATTGTGGAGCACAGGGACCAAATCTCATTGCACTTCAGCAACAAGGTCTGTGATGGGATGTAATGATGCCTTGGGGAGGCTGACCTGGAACAGAGACTGGACAGAGCTAAGAGAATGAAGTAGGTATTTATTAAAAGGCCCTAAAGGATACACCTTGGGAAGTACAAGAGCCTGGCCAGGGCTACACCCAAGGTGGACCCAAAATGGTCACAAAATGCACAACCAATAATGAGGTCTCACACTTTTATAAGTTTTGGTCCGTTTGCATATTGGGGTTTAATTGTCCAATTACAGCTTCAGGTTAGGAAGTCCCATCCTTCTTGCTTTCTCTTCAGTCCACTGTTGTTTGTGCTTTTGGGCCTGAAAACTTCGAACAGTTGTCCTTGGTCTTCAGCAGGAAATGGATTATTTTGTTCACCTACTCTGTGAAGAGAGCCGACTGACACTGAATGTGGGACTCAGAACTGCACCCCTAGGCAGCACAGAATCTGCAAAACATGGAAACTAGAACTTAAGGATCAGTAAGACCTACTGAGTTTCATACTATCATACTGTGATTTGGGTTGGAAGGGACCTTAAAGACCTCCTTCCAAACCCTGTGACATGGGCAGGGACACCTTTCACTAGATCAGGTTGCTCAGAGTCCCATCCAGCCTGGCCTTGAACACTTCAGGGATGGGGCATCCACAGCTTCTCTGGACAGCCAGTTCCAAGGTCTCACCTCCCTCACAGTAAAGACTTTCTTTCTACTATCTATTCTAAAGCTACCCTCTGTCATTTCAAAAATATTCCCACTTGCCCTTGTAAATAGTTCCTCTCCCGATTTTTTGTTAGGCCCCCTTTGGGTTCTGAAAGACCACAATAAGGTTACCGGGGAACCTCCTCTTCTCCAGTTGATGCTTAGTTCTTTCTCCTGATGAAATGAAATGCTCAACATTATCAGCTTTAATGTAAGATGCAAGTTTCAAAGCTTTGAAACTTGATTGCATGTATTTTAATATTTAGCAAGTTGAAGTTCTTTCAGGTGTTCTAGGACCAGTGTTGTCAACTGCACAAGCCATTTCACTTGTTTCCCTAGAAATTTGTCTTTTTGCTGATGGGGAAAACTTTGCTTTTGACACTATCACATTTTTCAGTATATATATAACCTTAATTATTACTTTAAAGAGGTAAAGGAAAATAGTTCCTTGGTAGGAGCTTCTATATCCAGTTTATGAATTTTCATCAGATTAGTCCAAGGTGGACAATCCAATTGTACTGATCATAGATTCAACACCAAATCCTGCTTTCCTCCATCATTTGAGAAGCCGTGCTGTCCAAAATGAGACAAACTTGGGCTCTACACATACCAGCTTAGGTTGGTGAGAGAATTATGCTTTTGCAAGTTAGTGGCTGAAATGTTGAGAGGATAAAATACTGATATTAAAGCTAATTTAAGCAGTCTTGTACCTCCCTGATTCTCTCAGGCCTGCCATTCCCCAAAACAAAGAAATGTAGACTCCATTTTAGTGAAAGGGAGGGCTGGGTGGCCAGCCTGAGAAAGATTTGGGTCTAACAGCCTACAGCATAGTAACACTTTAGGGAGCAGAGGACATAGAGTTTGGGACAACAGCCTGCTTAGTTTTGTCATTTCTTTTGTTCTGAGACTTTGAGCCATCTAGCACATAGTCTAGACTATAAACATAAGTATAGTCACATCAGGCTCGTGCCTAGAGCTGCTGAGCTTCTTGAAACAAAATGTCCAGGTGATAAATAAGGAATTGGGAATTTAATCTCCAAGACCGAGTTATGAATAACAGTCTGATTTATCCGATCTTGTTTTGACTCACCAGCTACTGTATGAGAGGAAGGCTACTGGCTCCACAGCCAACTCTGTCATGAAATTTTTCTGTTGATTTTCTTGAAAGACTGCTGAATTTCACTGAGGTTGCAAAAAATTGGCAGACCACGTAACATCTGTGTGACCTTGGTCCAGATTTAGCAGAGAAGAAAATGTCGAGATTCCCTCCATAGCCACTGACCTCACTGCAAGTTTAAAACCTGTTTTGTTATTAGAATTGATGGAATGAAAATCATGCTGTACCCTGAAGGATAGGCAAGGAATTCTCAAACTGAAGTAACACAAGAGATTTATGCAGCTGACTTAAAGCAGGGCTAGGCTTTTGCACATGCTGTTAATTTACACAAAACAGCTGTTCTATAGTCATAATCAGGAAGTGTTAGGATGCATTTATAAAATTAGACTTTGGAATGCCTTGCAAAACCTCAGAAGCAAACACTCAAAACACCAATTATTCAATCACTATGAAACTGTGTTTGTTTCCAAGAGGGAACATTTTGTTTGACATGCCAGCTCAAGGCTTCTGTGTGCTTGACTATGTCGAGCCTTGAAAAATTACATACATTAGAGGTTTGAATAACGTACAACAGATTAGCTGGAAATTGGAAAGCATTGTCTGAAAATGAATTTCAGACTACAAAAGGCTGAGCAGCGTTGGCAGGCATCCTTGAATTTGACAACTGATGCACAGAGGGCAGGAACAATACACATTTTTTTTTCAGGGGGAAATTCTCTAAGGGAGTTCTCTAAGAAAGTGTAACAGAAAGTACAATAGTGACAAAGTAGTAACTACATCTTGTTATCAGTGTGAAAACCAGAAGAGAATCAATTAGAGTCTGTTCTCATTGTTTATGTCACAGTGGCTTATAGGATCCCTTATCCATGCACATCCACAGTGTACGTGGCACTGCACAGACACAATGCTGTGTGTGGCTGTGGGAAGGAAGGAAGGAGGGAGAGAGTTTGATTACGACCTCAGCAGCACTCAGCATCTTGCAAGTGCAAGATCTGACCCAAGATTTTTACCTGAAGTGTCATGCTTAAAACAGTGTGATGATCTTTGCATATCTGAGCAAAATACCAAAATTTTACTCTAAAGTATTTTTATTTGTCTCTTCAAAATTACTTTTGAATATCGAAACAACATTTTTGCAGCTGTCACGTGAGCTTAAAGTGTTCGATGAGAGAGAGAAGAAAGACAGGATGATGGAGGAATGGGGTAGATTTTTGTTTACTACATCCCAAAATTATTGCAAGCATCTTCCTCTGCAAACCTTATTCCTTCACTTAACCATCCCGTATTAGCAACCAATCCCCTGAGACAGGATGACTTCTGTAAGATATTTTAAAAAGTATATTTGAAATCTGAAGAACCATTTAATGTCTCAAATTCCATGAAAGACCACTGACCTCCTGAAAGATATTTTCCTGCCTTATTGATTTCAGGTTTTGGTGGAATCAGAGAATGAATATGGGTTTAAACTCTATTTCAAATTTAGCAAATTGTTGAGTCTACATAGGTAGTGTTCTAAATTTTTAGCTACTTGAACTCCATACTGTAAACTCCTTTCTTCCAGCCAGTTTCAGACTTCCCAAATTAACACCTGCATTGCTTGACATCAATCCATTCAATTTCTTTTGTGAAGTGTAACCTCCTAATCAAATGGCACTGACATGGATGGGCAGTAAACCATTTTCTCACCTCATTCCACTACAAAATATATTCAACCATTAATTCTTAATACCAGATTAATTCAATACACTCCTTATTAGCCATATGAAAAGGTTTCAATAAATTCAAGGAGAAACATTTGCTGAAACCAGAGGATTAAAAAAAATAATATTTTAACATTAATAATAAGGAATTTATAGGTGTTTTATATTTTGAAATATTTTACATATGCATATACATTAGAAGAACTGGTAATCTATGCTCTTCAGTGACTTGTGGTATTTGATTTTTCCCAGGAAAAATAGTTACCATGATAATCCATTGCCCTATGCTTAACCCATACACAGAGTAAGTTCAATCATAGTGCCAAGGGGCGATAATAAAAGGAAAAGTTGTTGACTTGCACATCTTAGTCCTACTTAAGTATTGTTTCACTTGCTAATCCTAAAATGACAATTCTAAAAAGTTTCATTTTATTCTGTCAGTCCTTACCCTATAAAGATTTTGTCCTTTCAATTCATTTGTGACTCGCTTCTGCCTTTCACTAGACCTTTTCTCTGGAGCTGAGCAGCACTAGCTGAGGAGGAGATGGGTGGAACATCCCAACTGCCAGAGAAATCATTGGATGGGGTGAGGTGTGTGTAAGAGATTCAACCTATGAATTTCGGCCCCATATATTAGCTCACAGTCTCCTGAAACAGACATCCACCCTCCAGTCCTTTTGCTGAAGCTTTCTTTTAAATAATGAAGACCTAGGAAACAAAAGGTGCAGGAACAGTGTGGAGCAAACCCCCACAACTCCAGCCCCATCAGAGAGAGCAGTTTCTGGCTTTCTTTCCAAAACCCAGGTGTTGTCCATCATGAGGGACCCTCAAGTAGACCCCCCCTGTGCCCAGGCACTCAGCCAAAGGGCTAAACTCTACATGTCCTTTTCTTAAAGCTCACATTTTCAGGGAAACCAAAATAGATCTGATATTGGCATTTTTCATAATGCAAATCATCAGCAGTGGTATTTCTTTTTAAGTATTCAGTCACTATCATTTCTTTTGGAAGTGGTGACTAATAGGCAATAGACATCAATGTGAATTAACTTGAAATTAAAGCAACTCTCAAGTGGGGCTCCAGAAGTGTTCGTTACAGATACAGCAGTATTAAGATATTAAGGCAAGTCATCTGTTGTTCTAAAGCAATGTGACATCCCATTCACTCTGCTTATTACATCACCTTGTGTTGTTTCAACATGGAACTTAACAGAGCCTTAAAAAAAAGAAAAAGAAAGCAAAGTTATTTTTAATAGTAATTTCTCTGGTTTTCAGAATTTATCTTAGAGATATTTTTCACATAATGAGATATTTATTCACTGCATCGAGATCATTTATACAATCAGACAGCAAGCTGGGGACAAGATCCTTCTCTCTGAATAGACATCATTCCAGCAGCTTGGACTGTAGGAATTACATCTCCAAAGTCCTCTGTATATTCTCACATTACACTCTGGTATGTTTTACAGTGACACTGAGATGGATTTTATTACCTTTTTGGGTGAAGTATCATTTGCTTAAGTCTTTCTATAATTTAAACAGCACTACTTCAGAGAAATTCACATTCATGCAGTATATCACAACCAAATAATGAGATTTTATTATAATATTTTTTATCATGTAACAAATAGCTATATTGTCAAAAGCACAGCATGTACAGTTGGGGTTAAATTCTCAAAAGAGCTCAATTGTCCCTTTGGGTGCACAGATTACTCTTTGTTTTTTACTCTCCTTCATTTTTCAGACAGGCTTTAAAACCCTGGTCCTTGGTACTGTGGTTTTGGTATATATTTGGCATATTGAATACTTAAGAGCATAATACCTAGTAACAAATACATTTGGACCTGACAATTGTGAAAAAGATGAACTTGGGGCAGCAGCAGAGTTATGTTTAGCTATTTATTTTTAAGTAGAAGTTAATACAAATTGTAAGACTGAAGTTGAAGGTGTGAATATGGGGCAGAACATAAGATAGGACAGAACGAGTTAAGTTATGAAACATCCTTTATTTTCCCTAGATGAAATGATGTTTCAATGTCAGTTGTGTGTCTTAATCACGTCATTCGTTTCATATGAATTAAGCAAAGAATGTAAATGCAAGTAGTCATGAAAACTGCTCTGTAATTACCAGAGAAAGATGCAGCCTGCCTATTTGCATTACAGGGCCAGAAATCTTGTGCATATCTGATAAATTAGCTTCATTGTTAAATCCAGCTTTAAGGTGGTTCCTTTTTTCCCTTTAAATTTTATATTACTATCAATTACACTTCAGTGGAACTCTTTCAACTACTTTTGGTATTGGCAAATGGTCATTTAAAGTCAGAGCAGCTGGAAAGAGATTGGCATCCCTTCACAGGCAGGTCCAATCTTCTAGAAATACAAACCCTTAGAATTCAGAATAAAATTTGAAATGCCAGTGTCTCCCATAGCATAAGTTTCAAAGAACTATTTAACATAATTTAGAATATTTCATGTGGATGTCCAAACGATTGAAGATACACATTGGTCCAGTATATAAATAGGTGATATTAAACTTACTATTTTTTAAAATCATGCTTGGCATAATGGAATTAATAAAAAGGATTACCTTAAAGCCTGTATCAGTTTTTTAAACTTTCTTTTAACACTTATTCTAGGACATAATTATGAAAAATAAGTATGTTTTTTTCTCAACAAAAAAGGAAGCACTGTGAGTCAGAAGATCTGGCTCTGGCCCCAGATACATCCTGTGATTAATTGCTCTGAATGCATTCTTTGTGTATCAAGGTTCTTTTTCTCTAAAATGGGAATAGTTACCTAACTCTGAATAGTTCAGGTTTTGGACAGCAGTTCAAACTGTTAGTGACTAGAAGCTGAGGGAATACCTTTGCATATTCTCTGAGCATTGTTTGTGATTTTATAAATCTAAAATAAAGCATTTTTTAAATAGTGTTAAATGGTTGTTGCTAAAATAGTTGTCTCACTCACATTTACTCTTAAGGCATTTTAGTATACACTAGGAGAGAAAAAGTTTCCAGTTCCCTGCAAACAGAAATGGTAATTTCCTGAGCATGCCTTGCAAATACATGTATTTTCATTCAGGTCGTGGTTCAGAGCACACTTTTCTGAAAGATTTTCTTTAAGAGATTTTCATCTGCTCAAGCCATCACTACCCAACAGGCACCCTTGGACCTCCTCCTCTCACACGTACCCCACGGAGGAGTGCAACATGTAGGTGGCTGCACACTAAGCTCCAGCCAGGAGGGGATTTGTCTGAAGAGAGATGTTTTGCTGTGTTCCATTTCACACAGCTTCCTGATCCAATGGGAATTCCACCTCTTGTGCCCACACATTTTGGAAGGTAGCATGGACCAGAAATGAGCACTATTGTGTGCTGCAATACCCAATACTGCCACAAAACATGTAGCCATTTGTGAAACATATTCAACCGCTGGTACTTATGAAGCAAGGCAAATATAAATGCTAAAGTAAAACCTTACCTAGGGGCTCTGCAGCCTGGGGCAAGTGGCATACAAAGAGAAGTACTGAAAGGGGCTTATGAAAAAGAGGGAGAATGATTTTTTCGCAGGCAGACAATGACAGGGCAAGGGGGAACGGTTTTAAACTAAAAGAGGAGAGGTTTAGATTAGATGTAGGAAGAAGTTCTTTACTCAGTGGGTGATGAGGCACTGACACAGGTTGCCCAGAGAAGGCATGGAGGCCCCATCTCTGAAAGTGTTCAAGGCCAGGCTGGATGAGGCTTTGAGCAACCTGGGATACTGAAAGGTGTCCCTGTCCATGGCAGGAGGGTTGGAACTGGATGGGCTTTAAGGTCCTTTCCAACCCGTTCTACGATTCTATGAAGGAGACAGACCCTGTGAAAGAGCAAAAGGGCAATCACAACTTCCTGCATCTGCATGGTGTCCTGTCAGCTTTATGGGAGTTGTGCCTGCTGCGGGCTCTTTTCACACATTAATATTGCAGCCATGGAATTAGGATCACGGGTGCAGAAACTTACACATTTTGTCACATCTTAAATTATGTGGCATAAACTGATGACTTCTGGAGTAATATATTTCTTCTCATGTCCAGTATTGGTTGCAGCAAAGAATATAAGATCTGGTATTAGCTATTATTTGAATGCAAGACTTTTTTTTTTTTTTTTGGTGGATATTGAATTAAGTTTCAAGTGGGAATTAGAGCTTTTTGTAACTAAGAGAGAATTTGATTTAAAGTACAGGATGTGTATAAAGGTCATAAGAGAAAAATGAGGCAACTGTAGATTATGTATTATTTATGGATATAGAGAGGAATAAATATTCATAATTCAAGAAAACAGATAACATGGGGCTAAGTTATTGAGTGTTGTCTACTAAGAAAAAGAAGAAGTCCTTTTAAATGAAGAGAGATTATTCCTTCCCGTATGTGTAAAGACAGTTAGAAAAGTGTGATTTGTTTGACTGTGACTCATCCTTTCAACATTTGACGGATATGAATCAGATGACCTTCCCCTGGGAGCATATGCTGAAAACAAACTGAAGTTTCTGATTGTTTAGAACTCTTCAAAGATAGTTCTTGCAGTCAACAGGATCATCTTCATTTTGTGCTCATTTTTGTGGCTTTTTCCTTTTCCTATCAGCCAGAGTCAAAGAGCATTATTCCCTGATAATGGCTTGTTTCTCCAGTACAGAGTGAACAAGGTACTTAAACAGATTATGTACTGGACCAGAGGATGGGAGACAGGGAAGGGGAAGGACTCCAGCTGGGCGCGTTAATGGTTGATTCAACACCACTGTTCCATAAGAGGAACATCTGGGGGCACCAAGTCTGAGTGGAAACACTTGAGCAAACCAGTAAATTGCTCTGTGAAAAGTTCTGGTCTTCGATTCATGGACAAGTCACGCACTGAGAAGGTCTCCCTGGAAACCTATTTTAATTCTTATGAAATGTTCTCCATCCACCTAATGGACAATGACAAAGTTGATTTGTAACCACTCCAGTTCCTATGAGGCATTTAACTGACCTTGGGAAGAAGTCAAAGGGTCAAAGCAAGGAAGTTGCCAGTAATGAAAAAATTATTCCTTTTATTCCCGCAGTTACTGTTTTGTCTGTTACACTTTCTGGAAGTCAGCCTACCATAGTTGATAAGTCTGATTAAAAATCAACCACATAATATTTGGAGCTCAGGTTGGCATCTCCCATAGCAGTGAAGAATGAAGCTGTGGAACTGAAGAAGACCATGAGGAGAACAATTTATGTTCAATAGGTAGAACAACACTCCCAAGCACTTCCATAGCGTTACTCACATCCACGTGGCTCTGTATATATATACCTGGCACTGGAGGAACTCAATCCCAACTGTCCTATGAGCTGTAAAAGGCTTTCCAGCTCCATCAGTGACATTTTATATTCTCTTGGTCATAAAAGACAAAGTTCTCTTTTGCCTTAGTTCTCTTAATTTCAAAATGAAGATGTCCAGAAACTGAAGCACAGCCTAAACAGATTTTATAACTAGGAATGAATCCAAAACAGTAAAGTACTAACATTTTTCTCAGAAAGCTGGAGGGAAATTTGAAAACAGTAATCCTGAACCAAACCTAAGAGAAATACGGAGGGCTAATGGAATGGGAGTTTACAATGAAATGTGGCCAGGGAAATGAAGAAACCCTGGTTGTACTAACCTCTGCCAAGGCATACTATGCAGGACATGGGCTCCACAGCATTTGGGTATGCTGCAGTTCCCATGGAGGTTTGCTCAGCCTGTGCTTGCTGATGTGGATGCTGCACAATCTAATCTTGGCTGCAGTTTGGCAAAATTACAGGTGCCAAATAACAATCTCTCTTGTCTGAGTGTCTGAAAGGAGAAATACAGCGGAGGGAGAAGAATTAAGATGTATACAGCCTTAGCTAGAATAGGATGCAAAGGAGAGGGGGCTCTTTTGCCTAATTTCACAGAGAAAATATACCTAACAGTGGGATCTTCTAGATTGTATTGTCAGCTCTGAAAGGTACAAAAGTATCTCTCTTGCTTGAGATGTTTTGAAGTGAATGGAATAAAATATCAAAAAAGATGCTCTGGGAAGTAGATTTCTTCATGCAGGAAGATGTAAAAATGTAAGAGTCCTTTACTAAGCTTGATGAAAAAAAGGAAAGATATGTAAGACTTAACAACAAAGGGCAAAAATGCTGGTTAATGAATGATTCTAACAAAATTACCAGGGATTTTTTGCAGCTTTTTGGAAGTGAGAAAACACATCATCAGTTATTCATCTTTGACAATTCATGCTAGTAAAATTCCCAGAGCATCACTTTGTTAGCCCTATCTCCCTTCCTTTTTGACAGATTACAGCAGTGCCTCAGCAAGTTGCTAGAAGGTGATGAGATCTTGCAGCAGGCCCAGAAACAGAGTACCATAAAAGATGGGGAAACATATAAATAATTTACAGCCAAAATAATGCTGAAGAGATTTCTCAAATTAAGATTCAGGAAATTCAAAAACAACAATTTAAAATATAAAGATAAAATATTAAATGACTTTCAGATCCTTTTGTCCTTTCCACACTGCCTTTTGCTTCCTCCCACTGTAACAGTAGCTTGCTACTAGGGTGCGGGAATCAAGTTTATTTCTGCTTTATGCATAAGAAACTGATTAACCTCTCATTTTAGTGGTTGTAAAAGTTGGCATCTCCACTGCCAAACAGCACTGAACAACAGCTTTATTTCTTAGGCATCAAATCAGCCTCAGCTCACAGGTAGTCTCTGCTGATTTTACATTGAAATACTAAATTAGTTTCCATTACTTCAGTACCTCAATCACCATTGTTTACATGTGAAAACCATCTGAACAACTAAATCTAGCTCTCTTCCATAGGCTTTAGCTTCCAGGCTGGAGGTTGGAACTTTAAGGTCTCTTTCAACTCAACCCTTTCTATGATTCCATGATTCTTACTTTATTTTGAATTATAGGAGCACAAATTATGAGCGTGGCTGGTGAAAACTGAAAAGTCTAATGGAAAGGAGAGAAAACCTACATTGTTCCTATTTAGTCCCCTTGGAAAGTGAGAAAATTCCTGCATCTCTGTTACCACTTATTTTGCTGAATGAGCCAAGTAAAATAGTTTCTAAAGGGTCTTTGTCAAGGCAATGGGTAGGTTTGCTGTAGAGTAGAAGGTTGTGTTCAAAAACATTTTGGCAGATAGCACAGTTAAGAGAATGAAGCAGGAGAGCCCATGCAACAGCTGACACTCTGGAGTGCAGTGTCAAACACCGTGAGTGCATTGGTTATGTTCAACAATGCAGTTTAAAAGATATACCAATGGGCTGGTATTTCAGCTGCTGCCATGAGAGGTTAGGGAGCACATGCTGAATCTTGAGTCAGATGGAGACACAGTATTAAGGATGGAAATGGTACTGGATTAAGATCATATTGGATTTGTTTAGAAGGGGGTTCAAGCAAGAGATGTGAAGTGTATTAAAAAAAAAGATGTTAAAGCAAACCCATAACCTTTGAGGACATGCAATCACAAGCAGCTTTCCAGAGGTCAAGAAATTAGTTTACATAACTCAAGCCATGTCTACACTGCCCGACAAAGCTGAGCTCTTAACTGGTGTCAGTTGAGTAAACATCCTGGCAAAGACAAGGCAGTCTAAAATTTCCCTGTGAATCATCAAGCAGAAGTAGTGTTTCTTATGATGTGAGTTTTTGACTCAACCTGGTAAATCACACAAAAATTACGTCATGCTTCATTGTCCATACATTGTCTACCTGATGTTAAAACCCGTAACTTCTCAAAAAGATAAGACAGAGCTCTGTGTGGAAGACAAAGAGGAAGCTTTTGCAGGGATCTAGGTAAGTATTAATCAGTCTCATTTTTAAAATCTGGAGATGAAACCACAAATTCTTAACCAGATGTGAGTGCCCACACGAATATGTAGATTTTGTATAAGTCTAGCTTTGGAAAAACCTAGGCTTTACTTTTGGTTCTGCTGTCAGTTCAGTGTGGAATTAATAAACAAATTAACGAGATAATCAAGTAATTTACAGCTTGATGGTTCATTAGAGAGTAAGGCGCCCCTGATCCACTAAATGCTAGGAAAGCCATTTCTTCAGGTGTAAAGTGACAAAAATATGTGGAGAAACATCCTACATTTGCTAAATATAGAGCCAGAAGGTTCCTACTATGAAGGGCCTTGAGGGGAAGCCGTGTGAGGAATGGCTGAGGGGACTGGGTCTGTTCAGTGGAGAAAAGGAGACTGAGGGGAGACTTCATGGCAGTCTGCTGCTTTCTTATGAGGGGAAGAGGAGGGGTAGACACTGATTTCTGCTCTGATCTGGTGCCTAGTGACAGCACCCGAGGGAATGGCCTGAAGCTGAGTGAGGGGATGTTTAGGTTGGATATCAGGAAAAGACTGTTCACCAAAAGGGTGGCTGGGTGCTGGAACAGGCTTCTCAGTGAAGTGGTCCCAGCACCAGCCTGACAGAACTCAAGGAATGTTTGGACAACGCTCTCGGGCACGTGGTGGGATTCTTGGGCTGTCCTGTGAGGGACCAGGAGTTGGACTTGATTATCCTCATGGGTCCCTTGCAACTCAGCATATTCGGATATTCTGTGATACGATCTGTAGCTATATAGCATAGTATGAAGATGCCAACCATTCCTTTAGGAATTTGTATCTACAGAAAAATAGTATAAAGTAATATTGGAATGCTTTCTGGAAAGCACTGATATTCATATGCTGACCTGTGTAAAACTAAAACTGGCATTGCAGCAATGCATGTTAGCGAATAAAAGGGCTATATGAACAAGTATGTATATGAACAATGAGAAACAATGCTAGTCTCAAATATTCGGAAATCTCTAAACAGATGGCAAAAGGAGTCACAGAAGTCACTTAAAAATTCAAGAATTTCATCAAGGAATAAGTGCCCAGTTCTAATTCACTTCTAATTTGCTGCACAATTTAGCAGTGTTTTTCAGCTTTTGGTGAAATCCTGCCAGAACTTCTATTCGTTTTTTATTTCTGGCTCCTAATTTGAAAGTTTAGACAGCAGTGTTCTGAGTTTTGCCATAAAACTGACTCTTGTCAAAGTAGCATGTTTAACATAAACCAATGTGATAATGCAGTAGAATTGTGCTTTTTCAGCCTAAGGCTAGAAAACAAAATAAACTAACTCAGAAATATTAAAAAAAAATAAATTAACAATAGAGATTAATGGTCCTTCCTGACAAAGGAAAGGAAGACTTATTCTAACTTTGATGTCCAGTTTATGTCATAATATCTCTAATTTCTTTCTGTACAAGACTCCTGAAACTGGAGTTTGTTCAAACAGACCAAGCTTTTATCCAAACTTTTTTATTTATCTCAAATATTGCAATCTCCTACCTTGGCAAATGCAACCTTCCTCCACTGATCTCCACCCTGAATGTTCCACCAAGAGAATTTTTCTGACTCATCGGCCCATGCTGTTTCACCTTTGCATTGTTTGTGCTAGACACTCCTCTTACCTCCAGAGCATCAAACCTAAACTACTCACTCCAACAGCTAAGAATACTTTGTTTGCCTATCAGCCTTCATTCATTGAAGAATATCTGCTGCCCATTCACCAGCAGGTACATTCTTTTTCATGATACCTACAAAACCAGAATGTGGGCTACTGATGTGCAGCCTGCCGTGCTGACCACTTCTGTTTTCTTTCTTGGTGTATAAAATGATACATGTATTAAGGTTGAAAGAGACCTCTAAGGCCATCCTGTCTCATGCCATCTCATCTTTCAAGCGTTTTGAGATACGGGTTTTTTCTCTGTTGTATATTTTGCTGGTTTTGGGTCTTGTTCCACGTCAAAACTCCTAAGCACTACCACCACATAAAAATGTCTGTAATAAAAATAGTTAACCATTAAGGACTTAACTTAGGGCTGAGGACTTTCAGAATACAAAGTGATGCAGTAATGTGATAAACAATGTTCTATCCTTTATTGGAGACCAGTGCAGAATGCACTATACCTATACCATCACTCCAACCCAGACTGAGTGAGCATAAGCAGCTTTATGCTGTAATGCTTGTAAACCTTTTCAAATCCTTGCAAATTTGTAAAATCTCGGTTCTGTAAGAGCACAAAATTCTTGGTGCTTATTAAGAAAAATGTAGCAGTAGGAAGTTATTATTTTATATCTTCTGTTTTCTCTCTAGAAATACCCATCCATTCAGAGTGCAAGGCCAGGCAGAATGCACTGGGTTTCCCAGAGAAAAGCATGCATCTGAAACAGAGACAAACTCTGCACAGCTGTTGTTTCTTTTCAGCAAATCCTAATTTTCCAAAATGCGTAAATATAGTACTTTAAAAATCATAATAATGGCAAAAAATTCATAATGAGATTTTGATGTTAAATTATTATATAAATGCATATTTAGTGCCTATCCTCTAAAGCTTGAAGTCTGTTGTTGCATCTGATTCTTTTTCCTTAGAGAATTTTTCATAATCATTAATAGGAAAAGAAAAAAAAAAAAACCAAAAAATCTTTTACATTGCTAAAGAAACACATGTTTTTGTGATGAGACCAAAGCTAGCAGGCACCAAAGCGCTGAAAGTTTTAATTGCAGTGAAGTCCTTTGTTCTTATAGTTACTTACCTTTCCAGGAGATGAAACTAACTTTATACTGCTTTTACACCTTACCCTTTTTTGATACTCTGAAGCTTATAAAATCGACCCCACTACTTTGAGTGTGTGTTAAAAAAAAAAAAAAAAGGAAAAAAACCCCATACTACAAAGCTACAAAAAGCAGAAGCTAAAGTTATAAAGTTCCTAAGACTGAGCACTCAGGCTCATCTTTAACTTCTTAACTTACATTTAGGTTTCAAACATTCATCATGTTTCTGAGATGTTTGAACTCTGGGATTACAGAGTTAGTTAAGATTCAGGATCTAAGGCTGAAAATTATTTCCCTTGGAAACACATTTACCCCAGAGTGTAATTTCTCCTAGGATGGAACTTCTTGTTGAGCTTCTTTCTTCTGCTGTGCCAAATTGGAACTTGAGCAATGGTGTGATGATGATATTGTGATGAATCTTTACTTAATCTAGTTAGGATAAATTAAAATTGAAAGGAGAGAGGTGTAGGATGCTGTGCCAAGTAATTTTCTCAAGATACTGAGCAGATAAATGAAGCACATGTTAAAAATGTGTGTGTATAATCTTTGAATGAATGTGCATAGTATTCACGGATGTGATATTGTATCCTCCCCAGGCTCAGGTAAAGCAGTGTCATGGTTTAGGAATGGNCATTATAGAGATTCCTTCCAGAGGGACGTAGATAGACTGCAACACTGGAGAAATGTAAGTGTGATGGGATTTAACAAGTGCAAATGCTAGATTCTGCATCTGGGACGGAGTAACACCCTGCACAGGTATGAATGGGGAGAGGAGAATCTGGAAAGCAGCCCTGCAGGCAGGGATTGGGGGGTGCCTGTCAGCAGCAGAACAAGAGAAGCCAGCAGTGTGCCCTGGCAGCCTGGAGGGCAAACTCCATCCTGGGGGGCATCAAACACAGCTCAGCCAGCCCAGCACAGGAGCTGATTATCCTGTTGAGTCCAGCCTCACCTCGAGTGCCGTGTGCAGTTCTGGGCCGCACAGATTGGGTGTGGAGCTCCCTGAATGCGTCCAGAGAAGAGCAACAAAGCTCATGAAAGGGTTGGAAAAGATGTGCCACGAGGAGCCACTGAGGATTTTGGGCTTGTCTGGTTTGGAGAAAAGGAGGCTGAGGGGTGACCTCATTGCTCTCCACAGTTTCCTGAGGAGGGTAAGAGGAGACAATGGCAACAATCTCTTCTCCCTGGGATCCAATGGTGAGTAGAAATAGTCCAAATCTTTGCTGGGGTAAGCTCATACTGGATATGAGGAGGCATTTCTATATGGAGAGGTGCTCAAATGCTGGAACTACTTCCTAGAAAGGCAGGTGGTGCCCCAGGCCTGTCATGGTGTAGAGGCATTTGGACAGTGCCCATCATCATATGCTAACTTTGGGGCAGCCCAGAAATGCCATGGGAGTTGCACTCGAGGAGCATTGAAGGTCTCTTCCAAATGAAATATTGTACTCTATTCTATCAAACTTATAAATCATAAAATAACAGACACAGAGCATTGCATAGCTACAACTCTTGTGTCTACAACTGCCATTAACTGCAAAGATTTCTTGAATCGAATACTCTGTGTAACACACCTTTCAGTAATTTTTCAGAAATGGAAATAAAGGCTAGCAGTCATTTTAGTTCCTCGTGTCTTTTGTTTACATTCCTCTCTTTCCCTCTATGCAGATATAAATGCACATATGCAGATGCTCAAGCCCTACATCTATATGGCATTATGTTCCCACTACCATCTAGTCTGCAGCATTGTACCTCTAAATGGCATGAGTGAGACTAAGCTGTTTCAACCAAACCACATCTTTTATCTCCATTTCCAGACAGCTTGTGTTGGCACTATTGAAGGTGTTTCACCACAACTGTTTCTCTTGTCATATTCTCTTTCCTTACAATGGCCTCACTTCTAATCCACAGAGACCTTTTCTTCCATGAAGACTTCCATGGGACTTACAAGGGACAGTCTACTTCCCTAGACTGTTAGTGAAATCATATTCTCTCATTTCCCATGTGATGGGTTAAAAGGATTTTTCAGAGGATAAAATATTTTGCAAACAATTTAGTCAGTGCCACTGAGCACATATCAAATCATAGCCCAGACCACTGAAAAAGTCCATTATGACACTTATAACAGCAAACCCCAAATCTGAAACACATTTGTGTCTGCACAGTTTGCCCCAAATTATCACCTAATAATTGAGCTGTACAAGGAATCGTCTTGTACTGCTACTTTCCTGTTATATTACCTAAAGTGTTCAATTATTAGTTTACTAGATCAGGTTTCTCTCACTTTCATTATTTACAAAGGCTCAACCTACAAGGGGAAAACACCCCAACATAAAATTTGATGAATTGAAAGCCTGAGCCTGAAAGAGAACAAAGCAGCACCTAATCTGAGGGCGTCTCATCTTAGTGTCCCTCAGACTCATCCACAAAATTCTCCAGAAGACAGACAGAGAGATGCTGGCAGATAATATTTCATTGTTCTTTTGATGTTCTACATTTAAGTAAACCACGGCAAATGGCAGCAGGACTGCAGCCCATGACACTGTAGGCAGGGCTTTTCCTGCTAGCACAGGGAAGGGCAACACGTAGCAGGTTAATACAGTGGAATGCTGCCTCAGGATCAGCCCAGCAAGGAGAGCAGCAGGTGCAGTATAAACACATACCTTCTGCCTCATGGATTTATTGTCTCATGATAGGGTACAAAGAAAAATAATCACAGGAGCATTTAGAGCACTCCTGTCACCAAGCTGCGCTGTGCCTGAGAGCAGCAAAAGGCATTTGCTGTTTTGAAACAGGACACCAAGGAGCAGGCATGCCTGCCATTGTATGGATAACCAGGCCCTCTTCCCAGTCATGGGATCTTGGCTCACTTTCCTTACATTGGACAAGAGTGACATCTGAAAGCTGGTGAGCAAAGCTATTGCACAACCAAACATGCAGCTTTCACCCGCTACCAAGTCGAACACAGCCTGAAAACACTTGTGTCCTCGTGACTTCAGGCTCCAATTACAGACCCATCTGAGCTCAGGAACAGGAGGAGAGGAAGTGTGAAGCAGATGGACAGGTTATAGGTCACCTGAAAGTATTAAATGAACTAAATATCTCATACAAACAAGAGTCTATTGCTGAGAAATATTTCTGCCCTCTGCTTTTGTTCTGCCATCAGACTCCTAGATGGTGATGCTCTGATGTTATGGATCTGTGCTGAAAGCAAAATCCTTGCCATAAAGTGAGATATGTGATCAGGAAAACAAACACAATTTTAATGCACATCCTTGCACAGCAGTTACTTAGTGTCAGTGGCTGAAGTTCGCTGATATTTCTCCCTGAGCTGTCATGGACCCTGTGCATATTTCCTAGATGCACAGAAGCTCCTGCCCACACACACTAAATAAAGCCTATCCTAGTGCTGTTTTTCATTGTTTTCCTTCAGGAGAATAAGGACAACTTGGGCAGAAACCCTTGCACTTCAGGAAAATTAGGAAGAGAGATCTTCCTTTAGGCCAACAGGAAGATCATTTTTCTGAGGCCAACCAAGCATAGAGCAGGTACCATCAGGCGCTGCTGTATTATCAGCAGAGAGCTCATCTGTTGACACTGAGAAACAGATCTTCACAGACAAGGGTGTCTATAGTGGGGAAAGGTACTCACCCAGTGTTTTTTGGACAGGTGAAATGCACAAAACCTTCCCATTAACATTATTTCAGTATTATTTTGCCCATTACCTTCTAAAGATTCCTTTCTGGCTCTTAGTATCCTGCTGGCTAGAAAACCTTCACCTTGTCTGTATTAAAACAGAAAGTAAATTTGCTGTTGAATACTAACCCAAAAAGAATGGACATAATGTCTCTTCAGCCATGTTAAGAATATAAGATGCTAAGATGTTATAACTTACAACCCATACCTGTTACTTGATAAGCATGAAACTAAATCCACTAACCTAAATCTGGTCAATTATTTTTCAATATGAATTAACAAAAAGCAAATTTTGAACATCCTAAACAGCATTTAGACATCAACAATTGTTCTTTGCATAATGGTTTTATAAAATAAGTATATTTGCAAAGTAAAGCAAAATCTTGGATGACTTTTTAGAGATATGAACTCCCATATATATATATGTATGTATGTATATATACACATACATCACACTCTTCATTGGTTCTAGCAAGACTATTCAAACAACCCCCATCTTCAAGGATCACATTTTCATTATCCATGTCAAAGCATCAATAAAGAATGAGAAGGGTGGTGACATGGTATTAGAAAAAAGAAGGTCTCATGTTTTCAACATAAACCACTTTAACTTGTATTTTGGATGTTGCCAGATCTACTCTGAGACTTTAGCCACGGGCATGTGATACTCCAGCTTGTAGCTGTGCATGAGTTTTCACACCTTCAAAAGAGAAATAATACATCCCTAACTTATGCAGTGTTTCTTGCTCATTCCATAGGGGAAAGCTTTGAGGTCCGAAGTAAAGCCACTGACACTAAGTCCGAAGTAAATTCAATGAAATTAAAGACCATCCAAGTCTAAATAGACACTATTTTTCCCTTAAAAAAATCAAGCAAAAACAAAGAGAGGGAGGCTCTCTGTTCAGAGTGTAACCCACTAAATCTAACTCTTTCTTGGATGTCCTGAAGCTGTCCTCAGACGTCTAGTTACTGCGTCCCTGGTGGAAGTCTTTTGTCTCTATTGCATCTTCATGGCATCCTGAAAAAATGGCCTTGCAAGCTAGAATTCCTGTTCACAACTGAAGTGTTAGTGCATTCTCTTGGAATCACCATGAAGCAGGTGGGGTTTAGTTCAGGTGTCAGTTCAGATCCATAGCTATGCAGCTGTCCACTAGCTCGGCAATCACAAGGTTTTCCTTTACTCTCTTCCTTCTCTGGATAACAGCAGAATCAGTCAACTATCCTGGCACGGGAGGAAGGGACACTGAGTTACTGAAAGATATTAGGTACAGACCAGTAAGTCTTTTCACACATGTCGTGTCACTGTCACATATGCCATGTCATTTTAGTCATAATATTATGCCCTCTAAAAATATTAAACTGTGACCTGTGGAGCGATCAGACTTCTACCCTTAGACTTCACTGTACTACAAAGCCATTGAAACTATTAATGTCTACACAAATAATTATGGTCAGATATTCAGGTGTGTATAGTGACCTGATACACCTTTCATGTAACATTAGAAATCTGAACTTGTGACTCAGTTTAAATGACAAACTGTGTTAGACATCACCCAGAGAAGTGATGATCATCTGCACTTCTCCTGAAGTTATCAGAAAGGCCTGTCCTCAGACCTTAGGAAAAGTCAACTCTTGAAAATAAGGATTTCTCCAAGTTATTTCTCCCATAGCACATGGCCAGTCTAAGTATTAAAAACACAAAATAACAACAATAAAAATAATCTTTAGTTATGTCTGTTCGTTACAGAATAGCATCATCTCACACAAAGAAACCAAGAAAATAAATGGCTTAACAAGAGACATCACTTATGGTTAGGAATGCTAAATAGGACAGTTTGCATTGATTAAATTTTCGTAGGAATATATTCAGTAATTGAAAGTCACAAAATATTTATTTTATTAATTGTTAGGTATTTGTTTTTCTCTGTTTCACAGACTGTTAATTACTTGTGCATGGTTTAAATTGGCACATGTATTTTGAATTTCTGTTGGTCATTCTGCTGGCGAGCAAAGATCTTCAAATGCTTGCAATGGTTTTTCCTTTGGCTATTTAGTGACAGCCCATAAAATGGATGTCCTAACATTCCAGTGTCCAAATGAGGGAGCTAGAAAATCTTCAACAGTCTTTATTTGGATGCTGAATTGAAGATAATGGTAGACATGTTATATACTGGATTAGCACTTCAGCAAATTACTTAATTATTAATTGGGATACTGGAATTTAAGGGTCATGCTCTGACACATATTGATTGAGACAAAGACTTTTACACATCTCTATGATGCATGATAAATTTGAGGGTAAGCAGGCCTGTTTTAGCTGTCTTACACAGGTTAAAAAGACTGAATTTATATCTCATGGCCAAACTCAAAGCTATGCACACCTTTCCCAGCATTAAAAAGGCATCCTAAAAAGAAAAGAGCAGTCTTCCCTCAGCTCAGGTGTTTCTCATTCTTACCTCCTAATTGTCAGTTTAAAGATGCAGTAATTTTTGCTTTTATTGTGAAAAGAATTACAGGCAGTGAATACATGTGAAGAATATTTGCCTAAATTAGGGGGGAAACAAAGGAAAATAGGCATACATCAGCTAGGCAGCATAAGTTGAGTTCTGATGAACACCAAATTGCAAAGATGGCCAGTACAGTTATTCAGGTATCTATCCGCTACACATGTCACTACTTTCAGACAATAGATAGTTTAAAATCCAAATTTATACATTTGGTATTCTGGAACATATATTAAATTTGACTACGAGTAAAGTGAATACTGTGGTAAAAGACACAATAAAAGCATCGCCTAGAAAGCCTTATCCTCCTACCAGGACTTCGTCACATCTTCTGAAATACAGAAATTCTTGATGCATTTCACTTTCTGTCTATCAAGTATCTGCTTTCCCTTAATGCATCCCATATTCCTACTTTGGCCTTATACAAGATAATACAAAACCCTACATATATTTGGCCATTTGTGAAGATCTCCTTCTTACAGAGCTTTTCCTACTTCTGGCAGACAAGGACTGGTACTTATAACAAATTAGGAAAATGCATTGTGGATACATTGTGGATGGTCTGGTCTTCTATGGAATTTGCTAGCTTAGCCAAAAAATTTTTCACCTCCAGAAATAACATACATATATACAATTTCACTTACATTAATAAGGTCTCCACAGTTGAAAAGCAAAAACTTATTTCATTTTAGTAAGAAGTTTATGGAACAGAATATACTTTGGGGCGTAGAATATATCAGCCTCAGAAACAGGCAGTCAATGCTCTCCTCCTCTTCCTCCAAATAAAAAAGCCAAACACAAAGGCAGAGAGGCACTAGGGAACATATGGCAAAAGCAAGTGTTGTTATTCGTCCTAAGGTCACAGTCAAATAAGAGATGGAAAGAGAAGTCCTACCAGGCAAGATCACAGCTGGTGCTGACCAAATCATTGAACCATTAAAGGCTTTTAAACTTAAAAACTGGTTTCTTAGCAAGTTCCAAAATAGAACCATTTGCATAGAGTAGTTCACAAATTATAGCAGTTTGTGATATAGTTATTTCAACACAGGGAAATCACTCAGGAAAGAGTGCATGTGCTGTAACCCTCTGACAAGAACAAAGGGACAAATCAATGTCACCAACTGCCCATCTCCCAGAAAAAACAGCAGTTATAAATCCCTTTTTATTCTTAAATTGAGTCTGGAATCCCACACCCAAGTTTAAAATAAATAGGGCTGACCCAATATTGTCTTAAAAGTTGGTTTTTATCTATATGAATATTTATTACACTACAGATAAAGGGAGGTGTCAGTCTTATTGACACATTATCAAGAATTTATTGATGATTATCAAGTATTCTGATTAAAGAAGACAAAGAATGCTATTAGACAACACAGAAACATCACACTTTAACAGTATTGGCCACTTAAAAGTATACCAAGGTCCCAGACTAGCAGTCAAGACAAGAAATTAGCCCCTTTTTCTCTTCTAAGAGGAAAGCAAAATATATGGTATAATAAGATGGTAAAATTCCAGACAAACTGTGTTTGTACAGGGAAGGAAGATTAGAAAATTAGAGCATCCTCTGCAATACCTCCCAGTAAGAGATAAGAAGACAAGACAGAAGTTTAGCAGTACTCATTGAAAAGATTTAACCACATCAAAACTTAAGAACAATTTATCTGTTTTTTAAAGTATTTTTTTCATTTTGGCCAAATAAAGAGATTGCAGTACCAATGAAAAAGTAATATTGACATTTAAGAGGATTTTGAAAGAAACATTTATTTTTATGATGACAGACATAAGAGACCTGTTTTATGATGGCTTTGTTAATGACAATGAAAAATACTTTCTTTATAAGAAAACCAAGTGAACAAACCCAAGAGGCTACCACACACATCTTGCATTTCTGAAATTTTTTTTTGTGTTTGCTTTAATTCTGCTCACTACAGTTATTTCACACAATCAAAATAACTGCCCCAGTTGAGACTGGATGCTATTTTGTCTGGTTAAAATAATGAGACAAAAAAGGCCATAGAAATTTCAGTGGAGTAGGATGAGCCATTGGCTCACAAATTAACTCTATCAAATAGTTAATTTACAAGAAAGTAACCCTGCACACTGATGTAGAGACGTTAGCATAGAGACAAGCAGTTTTACCTTTACAACACTGGAAACATCAGCCCGGATGGAGCTGAGCTTAAGCCAGCTCAGTTTGCCATGGTTTCCACTATGCAGCTGTTAACACTTGCCCTCCTTCCATAGGTTATGCTTCCTGCTTAGCTTATCCTAGTTTTTCTGCTGTGCATTGCAAAGCACAGATTTGAATTTTTAAAGAATTAGAAATTTTAACTGACAGATTTCCTTCAAGAATCTTCTATCCGCCACAAATGAACTAAATGTAGTCCTTTTAATGTGTTAATGAATTAAGATTCTGCCAATGATGTCAGTAATTTTTCAAGTGTCTGATATCTTCAAATGATTTACATGTTGCTAAAGTCCCAAAACATATTATTCAGTTCATTATACAAGCATACTGTGATAATGTAGGTAGAATTTCAGAAAAAAAATAGGCCATAATGGTCCATAACAGCTCTTCTAATAGAATTTGATATACCAAAGAGTAGAAAAATTCACAGTAAAGGATGAAAAGACTGTTAGTATCAATACCTAAGTTTTACTGCAGCATTCTTTCCTAAAGCTGAATGCATGTTATTCATGCCTACCTGCCCAAGATAGAACTTTTTCTTGCCTCCAAAAGTAGTCTAAGATGTAAATATTGTTTCATAAGTTTTTTAGTGATATATCTTATCAGCAAATTCATGTCAATAGATGCCCTATTAATCATAGGGAATATTTCATCCAGCATAAATAGTTCTATCGACTCAAATGCTATTAGTATAATTGCAGATTTCAAAAGGTTCCTGTCTTTAAGCACATGATTATGGTAAATGCTATAGGAAATGCACCGTGCATTTTCTTTCACATATGTAGACTAAGGGCTGATCAAAAAACCCTCAAAAATTAATTTCTGAAAAAGTATTTAAATACAAAGGATCTGAAAGTTTTGCATTCTCTTCTGTTGTAGCCTTAATTTTACTTCTTTTAAGTCTACACATGTATTTATGAATATTAAAAAATATGTTCATAGACTTTGGCATACTGAAAATATACTTTTTGGCAAATTAATTTTAAAATTGTTTTAATTTTAAAGGAATTTTAGAAATTAATATTTGAATAATGGGCAAATTATAATTTTACCCTCATAGAAAAAAATGGAAATGGAGGCTATTAATACATACCCTCTCCTTTTGTTGTACTTTTTTCAATAGGTCCATATATTATTTAATGGGTTTTGTAGAGATACACTTACATGAGTTCTATATCACATTACAGCTGATGAATGCCCAACACACAGGTATGTTATGAAAGGTCATCAGTTACAAGGGAAACTGCATAATGTATGCCTACTGAATACATTTGCAAGTTCTCTACACTGACTCTGTATCTACTTTGGCAGCAGCAAGCAGGGAAATTTGGAGCATGAGTGACCCACGAACATTGTTTAACTTTATGGAGTTACTGAGGTCTCCTGGCTTGGAGGTCGCATTCAGCACAGGCAGGGTTAGGTCCAGTGGGTATCTGGCCTCCTCTCAAGAAGAGCCAATGAAAATGAGCCCCGAAGTACTCTAATGCTACATCCTAAAAGGGCCACTAGAGAAATGCCAAAAGATGTCCATGATTATTTCAAAAAGTTCCCAACTCCTAAATTTTTCAGGTTTTCTTAATATAGAAAGAAACAAGGAACCATTTTGCATATAGATGAGAATGAAATGACCATGTCTTCTGCTGTCTCACTGTAATTCCATTCTGCAGCAATTTTTTGTACTCTGATTATGAGAACGCCTTGTAGCTTGTTCCTGACATGAGGGATGTGCTCTCTTTTGCTGTCCAATTCTGTTAAGAACAAAAGCAATTTCCTGCACTCCCTCCCCTGCTTCTTGCCACTGCTAGCACTCACACTCATCTTCTAGGCTGACCTACTGGTTCAAGGAACTCTTGAAGCATAAAAGGGTAGCCTTAGGGAGCTACAGTCACTTTAGTTAGAAAGGATTTCCAACATGCCAAGAAGCATAAAAATATGTGAGTAAACATATGCTCCATCACTCATTAGAAGATCATGTCTGCACATGGTATTTAAAAACTGAAATTTGATTCTGAAAAAAACCCTATATTCTGGAGAATTTTGGATGAGATTAAGTACTGTATAAAGTTCTCTTGATTGTTTCAGTCAATGTGCTTGTGCAACCCTCCACAGAGCTGAGCCTTGAGAGTCCAAATCAGGTCAAGTGAGGCTGAGCACGTGGAGAGAAGGTGAGGTTAAAAGCAATGCCACCCTGACTGCCCATGCTCATCTTACCTGTGAAATCCAGCAGCCCAGGAGGGTGCAATGCAAGTTGCTCTTTTCCCAGCCTCTGTAGGCATCAATCCCATTAGGACTGTGAAAGTCTGCTTCATTATCCAGACATCTATTTCATTATGAATATCTGTCTAGACGTAGCAGAGATCAGAGTACAGCATCACTCATGGTCCAACACACAGTGCAACGGCCACAAGCAAAAAGCTGTGCAGTGGCCTGAACTAACCTCTGCTAGCTCCTGCCTGCAGAGAAAACCAAGGAGCAGCAGAGCAGCTGAGGACTCCTCATTGCTTGCATGAAGAAGCTTCCTTCCAAAAACCGAAATGAAGACTTGACAGTATGCCTTTGCATAATCTTGCATTCAGTTAGAGCAGGAATTTAAGATGTTTTCTCCCTGTAACAATTGATATGCTTTCAAAGAAGAAAAAATTAAAGTCTAATTAAAGAAGAAATCAGATTTTGTTGCCATAGTGTCAGTTTCCTATAGATTTCTAAAGGATAAATAGGAAGAAATATGGGTTAATAGCTTAGCATATGTTTGAAAGCATTAACACCTTCTCAGAGCAATATCTGCCAACAGCAGTAACACTGTTAGTGGCAGCGTACACAGTGCAGCTGTAGGAACAGTTGTGCATTTTATCACCTTCATTCTCCCCACAAGCCCAGTCCAACAGTTTGTGTTCGTTCTTTGTTTTACCACACAGGCTTCTTAAAAATTGTGTGTTGAAAAAAAATCTTGTGATAGTCTGACAGTCTTTTCTTAATCTCTTGCTTCATTACCTTGTGGACATAATTGAATCAAGTAATGATAAATTTACTTTTTTCACCTACAAATATTAGAAGAAAATTTTCATTGTTCCAAGTCTACTCTTAAAGTTATATATAAACACTTCCAGAAATTCCTAGCCATGGATATATTCACACATTAAAGAATACAAATTAATTCTCCCTTTGTTAACTTTTGCTACCAATTAACTTTAAAAAAATAATTTATTTGGTGTTATATTTTGGTGCTTGTTTGCTAATGAGTGTGGCACTTTACATAATTCAAGTAAAGGCCATCTAAAAATATTTTCTGGGTAACTGAGATTGTCTAGTGTGCAAAAACAAACACTAAAACACTTTTAGAAAATAACAATGATGATGCTGAGAGCAAAACCACTAATTGCACTTGAATCTGTAGGGCAGTGTCTTACATGATGTAATTCTCTTCCTAAAAGTGAACAGCATCTAAAAAGCGTGTTCCTTTTTCTGCTTCATGTTCCCCTTAGGAACTGAAAAAGTTGAGCTTTTTTTTGGGCTAATCTTTTTATAACATAATTTGGTAAAACTTAAATAAAAATTTAAGCCCCCAAAGAGAAAATTAAATTAGGACATTTGGACTCTCAATTTTACTCTTTCAGTTCTGGATACAGTGGTATCTTTCGGCAGAGATACATTCTACAGCTATTATTCTTGTTGACTGTACAATTCAAAGGAACAAATGTTTTGTCTTCACAAGAAATAAACTTGAATCATTGAGAAATAAATATTGCAACAAAACCCCCTTGGTTTCAAATTTGTCCTTTTTCTTCCCCCCCTATTTTTTTGACATCTCCATTACTAAAAATTGGCAGGTGCAAATACCGTTCTTCACAATCCTTAGTGCCTGCCTTACAGATGAAAAATCCACTTGCTCTACCACAACATAGTGTCATCTTCCTTCTGACAGCTGACAGCGCTCACAAACACACAGAAGAACTTGAACCTCTCAGAATTTGGCCAGTAAATATACATTAAATTCTCAAGTCAGTTTTGAGCATCTAGTTGGCTAGATTGCCTAATGAAATAGTTCAAGAAATTAACCTGAAGTTCTATATGAATGGCTGTTTTGACATCTTTATAGAATTGCCAAATAATTTTGTGTTTTGTGGAGGTTTTTTTTCCTTACTTGTTTGTTTTATTTGTTTGGCTGCTTTTTTAGATTGATTGTCAGTGTCCATACTGTCTTGTCTTTACCCATCCATAGTCCAGAATGTCCCCATATGGGCCAGTTATTGTAGCACACATTTAATCATCTGACTTTCCACTAGTAAACATGCTTTCTTAACAGCTCTCAACTTGCTGCACTGTTGTCACCATTGGCCTGAACAGCTCATGCTTCCCCCAGAAGGTTGTGTTCCCCCACCTGCCCTTCCTGCCACTACTTTGTGCCAGACTCCCATAGCATCAGCTTCTGCAGCCTTCCTACTTCAGCTGAGCAACGTGCTGACCACATGGATTAATGACACCTACCAGTTTCCACAAATTTTAATGTTTTCTTCCATTCTTAACTCTTTAAATGTACACATTTAGAGGAGATGTTAAATAAAGCGATGGAAACTGTCTTTGTTCCATCCACTTCTAGATTTCTATCAGCCTTCTGATTTCATTTTCCATTATAGCAGGTAGACAGGAACTGGCACAGCTGTTAATTGGAGTTTATGCTTAAATGTTTACAGCTCTTACAGCTCTGAATAATTCGAACAATTCTGAGCAGCTTATTTACTTTTACTTCATGAAACAAAGAGGTTTGATGTTGCCCAATCTGTAAATCCCCAGATTATCTGATATAATGGGATCCTCAGGATCATGGCAGCAATTACAATGCATTTCTCAAATTGTTTCTAGAAATCTTCATTCCTTGCAATCACTGTGTGCTGTGTAAAGCTCTCTGACAGGTACTTGAAATACGATGTGTGAGGTTCAGAAAGTGTAGGGCTGCTTTTAAACTGTATTAACAGGATTCTCTTAGTGGATGATTAAATACGTTTCAGCCACTTGAATACATATTAACAGCATCAGCTAAATTTTATACTGAGAGAATGTTTGACTGTCAAATAAAAATCACATTTTTAAGGGTACCTGTGCAATGTGAATGTGTCTCTGAGTGCCCATTCCTACAGTGCAGATGCCTTTCCCCATAATTTCAACATTGCTTCCTGTACTGCTCCTGACACACCGAGTGCCTTGAGTAGACAGCACTTACAGAAGGGAAGACTATTTTCCAAAAAAAAGATTATTTTGATACTCCTCTCATGCAGTATATAATCTTATGCATAATCTTATGTGTTATTGATTTACCATAACCCAAAGACTACAATGAATACAGAATTATTAATTTCCTTATGGGATTTTGTATGGTGATTTCACTACAGCATTTGAATTCTTTGAAAACATTAATGAACTGATCCTCCCAACATCCTTTTGAAGTTAGAGGATATTTTTATCACTATTTTACACAAGGGAACAGAATATTTAAGATAAAAGCCAAAATATTCAGAGTGTCAGCTAATTTTGTTTGCCGATTTTGAAAGTCTAAGGTTCTGAGTTTTCCAAAAGCTCAGGAATTTTTTAAGCCTTTTTATATGTTCAGAGCAAAGAGCTTGATTCCACCAATTGCTGCTGTGAATGCAAAATGTTGCACATGTTCAACACTATTTGATATCAAGCTTTGATTGTCTCAAAACAAGCACCCAAAACGGAGGAACTTGGAAAAGTTTGTTGTGAATGGTAAGCTCTTTTCCTTAAAGGAACCATCACTTTGGCCAAAAGCCAAAACAGCATTCTTTCCCTTTGTTTGAGTCTTTTGCAAGATTACTTCCATCTTATGCAAGAAATGAGATTTTATATACAGCTCTATCCTCTTCACTGAATGACTCCAGATCATGACAAAAGCAGTTCCATCAAAAGGGTTAGATATTGAAGAAAAAAATATCAATCTTATCTGTTGAATTTGGAGGCTAGGGAAGATGCCTGTGCACATATAGGAAGACCTAGAGAGGCACAAATTACCTAGGGACTGAGGAATGGGAATTGATTCATTCTACAATTTCAACATATTTTATCATATTCAGTATATATTTGTGTGAGTTTCCATAGCACCTATAAATTCTGGATGCATGAATTGTGTGAATGCAATAGAGATTTCAGAGCTTTCTAGTGGAACTTTCAGTGCTTAAAAATTTCTTAATCTTTGACGTTTCTATGAGTCTCAAATGAAACATCCTAAAGCAACCACAAAATTAATCCCCCCTGTATCTTTCAGAATGTTCAACATATATTTTCTCTTCTATGTGAAAAAAAAAGAGTGTCACAGAATGTTAGGAAGACCAGGAAATGCATGACTTAAAGGTCAACTGGAGAGAAGACAAACTGTGAACCAGATGAAAAAGTAAAGTTGAACTATACAATAAGATTATGATGCAAGATGAAAAGATCAAAATCACTATTTCCAAGTTTTATAGCTCTGTTGGAATATATGTGGATTCTGTTTTTTTTGCTTGTTTTTGGTTTGTTGTAGCTTTGTTCTGTTATTCTCCAAAATGGGAATTCCTAATTTACATTAAGACATTACACTGCTGAGATCAGAAACTAGCACTTGATGGCCATTATCATTCCCAAACCTCTTCATCTCAACTAGGGTAGACTCTCATCTAACACTTCCAATCTCAGAAAGATGCCCCAAGCAGGCTAAAAAGTCAGAAACTTTAATCGATTCTTCATTAGGGTGCATTATTATTAATTCACAGAGTATATGGAGAGTAAACATGAAATTAATTTGGGAGGAGATATCCGGAATGCCAAACTTGAAGGTCCTCTAGGAAGAAGACTTACCTGCCAGGTGAGTGTATTGCCAAAAGAATCCAAGCCAACTTCCCATTCTGAACTGCCTTCTGGAAGAGAGTCTCTTCCACACTCTTTTTCTCTGTTGACTACACAGGATGCCAGGAAGACTGCCCTCTTGGTATTAAGCACTTAAGATATTAAGGAAAAACCCAGAATAGATATAAATCCAGTAAACCCTGTCTCCTCTCTTTACTAACACCCTTTAGCAGATACTAAAGGAAATACGAGAACCAAAGATGAGTGACACTGAGCAAACCCTCCTGCCTCCCTATTTGTTCACGGCTCTGAGCACCTGCAGATCCAGTTTCTCTGTATTCAACAACTCCCCATAACCATTTCTTCCACAGATTCGAGCAACCAGTTTTGAACTCAACTCTTTTGACATCCACCACATTTTAAATTCCAGAATTTGTCATCCATTATGTTATTCAGGGAATAAATGCCATGTGTTTTGAACCTGCCATTTAGCTCTCATACAGTCAGAAAGAGTGAATAGTTGTTGCCTAGTCCCTTTTTCCATGACTTGTTATTTCATATACCTTGAACATAACTCCTCACTTCCAGGGTGAAGTGCTCCTACACTACATTACTTGTATTCAGGCTGTTCACTACTTTAATTGCTCCTCTCATCCATTTTTATACCCTTTGTAATTCAACTACATTTATTTGAAATGTGTAGGACGACACCAACATTCAGGCAAGGATGGTTTGTTCTCCATCCATTTTTGCATTATTTTGACCACAGAGATGATGTTTTCATGACATTTTACAATAATTCCAAGGTCTCTTTCCTGAGTAATAATATCTATTTAAGAACTCATTGCCACATACATTTAGGGCTGTTTTCCTTCTTGTGCATTTTTTGCATTCATTGACATTGAGTTTCATTTGTTATTTTATTGCCCAGTCCTTCAGCAACTGACATGCTTCTCCACCTCTTCATACTTAGCTTTTGTTTCAGTTAACTGACTAATTCAATTTCAATAATTTTTGTCAGTTTATCTTAGAAGCCCTTTTTGAAATATTTTGTGACTACATTAAAGCCTGTGGATCTAGCAGTCACCTGGACTGCACCAGTAGTCTTTCCTCTGTTCTAAAAACTGAATATGTATTCCTACCCTTTGGTTTTGACTTCTAATTGGACAAATTAACTCCTACATGGATCCTCCTTGCCTTTTCCCCAAAGTAGCATTATTTCCTTAATAGTTACCATGAGCTATCTTCTGGCAGATTTTGAAAATATAAGTGGACTACACTGTTCAGTTACATCTCAATTATAAGCTCAGAGTCTGTGAAGCAATTGAATAGATTTGTGAGACCTGATTTCCCTCTAATGGAAGACGAGACCATTAGGCATGTTTTCTAACAGATTTCTTATTACAATCTTTATTTCTTGTATGGAATACTACAGCTTCTAAAAAAATCCAACCAACAAACTAAACCAGAAGAACTATATTGCCTATTTACAAGTCATTGATACTAAGAACAACTAAACCAATAGGTTTTATATTGTAGTTATTCGACTATCCTAAATTTGACCTTTAGTGCTTTTGGCTGGTGAGACAGCTGTATTAGTACTCCTTACAAAAATTGTCAATAAAATACCTTCTATTTGATCTTTAGTCTGAGCTTTCCTTTCCTTTGAATAATAGAATGATTCAAGTTGGAAGAAAGTTTGTAAGGTTCATCTAGTTCAGCCTCAAAGTTTTTCAGTGCTCAAAGCAGGGTCAACCCTGAGTCCCACAGGCTTTTGTCCAGTTCTTTGTTGACACCTCGAAGGACAGAGATTTGACAGACACATGGGCAACTTGTTGGAAACACCTCCAGTTCAATTTAGGACCATTCCTTGATCTTCCACTACGCCCTGCAGCAGACTATTACCCGGTCTTCTCAGCCTGTCTGACCTATGCTGCTGTTGGCAGCCAAGCTAAAATCAAACCCTGCTCCCTCAGCCTTTGTCTTGTAGTCCAACCCTGCACCACAATGGTTGCAAAGGTTCTTGCTGGTAATTTCCTTTAGCTCCAAATGGTACTCCTGCCCTTGAGCACATCAGCTTCAACTCTGATCCCACCCCCCATCGTGGTGACCCCTGCCAAATTGACAAAGGTGCTTTTGATATTTTCAGCTTCAAATGACAAATTTACCTATTTCTTGCCAAAAAGTTCTGACAAGTCTCATTTAACATACCTCAAGAATTCCTTTTAGATTCCTACCTCCTTTAAGGTCTCTATTTCTTAGCCTTATTTCTTTGACTACTTTTTTATTGAACCACTATGCACCTGCCCTTAGACAAGTGAATTACTTAATTACTAACTTTCACTTTTAGCAAATGATTTTAAAGTCTTATTTAAAATTATTTTTGTTTTTCCTCATTTAAATACAGATTCCATGTTTTTATTTCCAACATTGAAAGACGCAGATTTTGACTTCTAAGTTTCTCCTTTATTTATCTTTTTAAGTATTTGTTCTCTTCCCCACAAAGGTTGATTTGATAGATACTTCAGGTGAATAGCTTCAACATTTATCTGCCCCTTACAGGTTACTTTTAAACATTCTTAGTTTTAGTTTCCCCTCCCCTTCCCAGGTTAAATACTCTAATGGTCTTTCCGGGCTTCCTTCCCCACCCATCCTAGGTTACAATAACTGCTGCATGTGAACATATTAAGAAAGCGATGTATAAACTTTGAGGCATCACCTATGTGCTGCTCAGGCAGTTTTTGGTGTCTATAAGTGCAGTCTGCACCATGTGTCAGGAGGGGCTACTGGATCTACACATAATTAAGCCTCTAATTACAACACTGTTTGCTCATTTTTAAAGATTGTATTCCCTTATGTCACTGTCTTGATGCAGTTTGCGATGAACAGCAGGAATTTAACTACCTAATTTCAATACAAATATGCTTCATGTTAATCATATAGTTAACTCAATCATTGGTTTCCCAGTCTCTTTCAGAATACAGAATGGCTATTACACCTCAAGTTAGTCTAGCTGAATATCTTTTTGGAGACATCTTTAAGTAAATGAACCAACTGCTTCACTGAAATGCAAGGTACAGTAGCCTATATGTGCATGAGCTAGCTAGCAGTGAAAACAGCATTTTCATAATCTTACTGTAATACTTTGTGAAATATAACTGCAAGTATTCAGTTAAAAATAATGCCAGTGGTGTAGCAGACTAAAATTCAAACACAAAATGAAAATTGTTTCAGTTAAACTTCTAAAGCATGATTTATTCTATTGTTAGATTCAATCTTGCTTGTAGATCTTAGATGTACAACAGTCATGCTACATAAAACCTTCAGACCTGATGCATATAGCATAACTAAATTTAAAACAACAGGGAAATCAGAAATAATTTTTCCAAGCATTACATAGTAGAAAAATTAAACAGGCCATTTACCATTACATCTATTGTCTATTAATTCAGCTCTTGGAATTTCCTGCAGGGAATACTACATATTTTACACCTCCAATAGATGAATTTTCTAAGAATGTTTACTTTCTCTAGTTGCTAAAACTAATTTCCTTATGCCTGTTTACAGACTTACATTTTCAAAAATTCAAAGTGAAAGGAAACTAATGAGAAGTCTAAATGGTTTCCATGGTGGACCATTTGCTAACAAATATCTATTTTTGCATTATGTTGTCAGGCTTCCGAATAGTACCCACTGTCTTCTGCAGCCTAAGTACCAAACTTAAAAGTGCAAGACACTCACTCAGCAAAGGCTATCCTAAAAATTTCTTCCAATGGGCAGACGCCTCATTACCTTCAGACTGCTATGGAAACTTCTCCCATCACCATGAATGACTTCATCTAATAATCTAATGCCTAATAAATCAAATTCTTGTGCTTTGTCAGTTTGACAGGACAGCAGATATAATTATTTTGTGCATGATCTTAATCACAGAATATTCTGAGGTGGAAGCAACCCACAGGTATTAGACAATTCCAGCTCCTGACCCTGCACAGTGCAGCCCCAAGAATCACACCATTTCAAAGAGCCTGTTATCAGACACAGGAAAGATTGATGCCTTGAGACATTTTGGGATGCACATAGATGGGTAGGGGCCAGGCCGAGCCTTGGTGAGACAGTGAACTGCTCCACAGCCCCCAGCCCTGCAGCCTCTATCCCAGCCTGGCAGGGGCGCCAGTCAGGCACACTGGAGGCAATGCTCCACTCTGCCCTAACCCAGCTCTTGAGTGGCTAAATGACCAGAAGTCCCACCTGGGAGAAAGGTACAGGGGTATTTAAGGCCAAACATGAGGTAAAGCTTTCCTCTTGACCCCACCGTCATTGTGGAGTTTCTATCTGAACACTGCTGGGACCCAGTTATATGTATGCTTTTCTATCTTTCTTCTTTTTCTAATTCTCTCTTCTTGGAATTTGAGTAATGAAAAATCAAGTAGGTTTAAAGTTTGCTAAGTTGAATGGGCCAAGTTAATGCTTTGAAGCCAAGAAGCATTTTATGTTGAGTGAATGTTGTTATAATAAGTAAGTAAATGAGTAATACAAACTAGACCCTGTAGCCTTTGTGTGTTTTCGTAAGAATTTCCCAGTGGAACAAGATCTTTAACATCCTTTTCACACTTGCAACACTAACACAATTTAAGCCTGCATAGTACAACAGTGAAATCAACAAATTGTGTACTTCAGATAAATGCTATTACTTAAATTAGTCTGTAAACACAACTCAGCAGGTAGCAGAGTAGATTGGCAAGAAAATGAAATGGGCTATGTCATACCTCCATTGCTTCCCAAATACACTTTGCTTTCTACCTAACTGGCAATGTGACAAAACTTATTGGGCAATGAAAAGTTATGAAAAGTTTTGTGCCAGTAATATGTGTGGAATGTGCTGCAAAGGACTTTCTTGCTTATGAAGTCTAGATGTGTTCACGGTATGTAAGAAATGTATGTACAATTAATAGTGCAGAGTATTACTCAATAGGAATCTGAAATACCAAAATCCCATGTCAATCTGCTATATCTCTAGGAACAATTTGTGCTAGTGATAAATGGTAAATATGTACCTAGCTAACAAATCTACAATCAACTTCTGCTTGAATCACTCCTCATGTCAGTTTTTAATTTTCTCAATTTTTTTAGTCCCTGCAAGTGTTGCAATTGAACCAATTCCACTCAAGGGTATGCAAATGACATTAAGAAAACATGAGATTCATCAGTGTTATGTTCTGACTGACTATCAAAATGGTGCACCCACAAGCTTGTCTAAAAACTTTTCAAGATTGCTATGGACATCTATATGTAAGTCTTACATGCCACAAGAGCAATGAAAGTTAAAACTATATTTATAAGCAAAACCCAACATGCCTCTTGTACACAATATCAACAAAAGAAGTTTCCTGTGTACATTTTACATTAAACACTGAGGATATGGAAAAAAATCCCATAAAAATGGTCTTTACAACTTAAGCTGTATCAGGTGCCAAAATCGTAAATTAAAGTTAATTCCAAAATCTTGTTGTTCATTATGATAGGGAAATATTAGAGTAACCCTTCCTCGTTATTCTACTGAAATTACATCACCTTGCTTTGTGGACATGTCCCAAATTCTAGTTTTTAGGCTTCACACAAGCCTTTTCCATGGCCAGTATGTTCTCAGGTCTTATTACACTATAAAATCCCAGGCTCACCGCAACTATATCACCCATGTTCCTTTTAGAATGCAACAAGGAGGATTTAATTTCTCTCATCCTAGTATTTTTAACAAGTAACGCCTATTTCTTAAGAAATTATTTCTTTCTCTTTGAACTATCCCAATGAAGACCACTTCTGCAACATTGTCTGCTCCTTCCACAAGTGGTCCTGAAAGCTTTTGCAAGCAGCTCCCATTTCCTTTTCAGAAGGTTTTGAAAAATCCTCCTTCAATGTTGTCAAGGATATATTCTAAAGTATACTTCTTATTACTGAACTGATCAGGTTGGAAGCTCCTCGCTTCAGACAGTTGTCTCACACCACTGAAACAACTTACTGGACTTCTTCCTCTGGGTCTCACTAGATTGGAGAAATTCACATGCCTACATTTGCACAGACCAAACACACTAGAATGATATTCTGCAGGCTGGGCAGGCTGTCAAGGTTACAGTATAACTATATATAAATTGCTCTCTCTGAATATTGATAATTTGCTAGAAGACATTATAAACAACATGTACTTGTAATAATATTTGTCAAAATTGGTTTAGACATTTTTTGTAAGAGAAGAAAGGAACATTTGTGCTAGAAACACATTTCCCATATCGCTCTTAATATTAAAATTTATTTGAAGTAATTAACAAAAACCATATTTACAGCTGAATTAAATTGAAAAAACAGAACAGGAACATTTACAACTAAGTAACAGTCTAAAAACCAGAAAGACAAAAAAAAAAACTTTTGGAAATACTTTTTGTCTCTTGGAACTCCATATGCCATTACTAGATGGTAACAATCTAAGAACATCTAAGGCGTTGTAATGCTAAGCACGAACGTGTTCTAATGTTAGCATCTGCTTAACCTGCTTCCAAATGAAAAACAATTTTAACACAAGGAAGCTACTCCAGTGAAAATAATTTAGGGGGTCAAAAAAATTTTTCTAGGATTTCTATTATGAAACTCTCAGAACTATTTACAAGACGAAATCACAATTCACCCTATTCTCATTTGCTATCCATCAATTCTGCTTGAAATAGGGATGAACTCAGAACTAAATCCTATTTTTTTTCTTTGAAACATGAAGTAAAAGACTTTTTGATGTCCTTGATTTAACATCCAGTGGGACATTTCCTTGAGACAGGCTTCTAACGAAGTTTCTTGACATACTCTGTTCTTGTTTCCTGGTCTTCATTTTAATTCCTAGTGAAGAAAAATGTTATTAGAAATAGGCAGACACTCATTCAGTAAACAAGTAGAATTTAGCCTCCTTTTCAGAATATGTCTAAAAATTTTTCCTTTAATGAAAGCCAAATTTTAATATGCAAAAATGTAATCACTTGTAGCAAAGTAATCCAGTGTTTTGATTGTCTAGAAAGTCCCATGATTAGACCCTCAACTGACATGAGATGTTATTAGAAAGGCACAATGGTCGGTAAAAAGATGTAGAAATATGTAAAAATGTTATGAATCCTTCTTATTATAGAATGCATTGAAAAATGAACACTATGTCATTATAGAAAGGTTTGTCTTTTTAATCTGAAAACAACTCTTCTTAGGTATTTGGTTAACGTCTATTCTGCTCTTGTAAGGCATGCTCTTGAAAATAAAGTCTATTTCATATTCAGTTAAACACTGAAGAATCAATAATTTATTCTCATTTCAAAATGTGCTTCTGCATTACATAGTTTCTTAATTCCAGAGCAGTGACTGAACAGTGGTAACTTCATAACCTGGGCTGTTGTAGCAGACACTGATACAACCGTCTATGCAATTTGCCAAATAACTAACTTGGTTAGACAGAGTTTAGACTCAGATATTCAGTTTCCAGATGCTTCTTGTAATACAAACTCAACATTTCTCATGATTACAGAAAAAGACATTTTCATATGCACTTGTTCCCTCACAGTAATTTTTACTTAAAAACTTGTATGTGCTGTAAAACAGATGTATTGCCCCTACCACTGGAAAAAGCTACATAATGGAAATATGTTTTCACATTGCTTTTCTATCTCATAAGAAAAGCAGACTAAAATTTTAAAACTAATATTGGATCTCCTCTAAATATCCCAAGAAGATCACTATGTGTATCTTTGAAGATAGAGAGGAGAAGGAGGCAATTGGGTAGAGATGAAGGAAAATTGTACAGATTCAGCAAATTGACATCTGCTGCAGGTGTCAAGCAACTTAGTGCCATGCACTAGAAATGGAAGAGGAAATTATTAGGGAATTTTATTTCTTGATAAACCACACTTGGTCAAAGACGAAATTGGTTATAAAGTTCACCAAATTTCTCAACAAGTACATAAACTCTCTTAGGTGGAAAACCTTGGCTGCTGGGGAAAAGGTTTTCCCAACAACCTTGTAATAATATTGAATTGAATTTTGATTAGATACTACCTATATAACTGACATGCTGATTTTTTTTAATAAAAGGATGTACTATTCAAACCAATGGCTTAGTACACCATCACAGCAATACGTGCTATTAAATTGACGAAACAAATGGAGCAGCAATCTTAATTTTGCACTTGCTGTACAGTCACTGTTCCCAAGGCAGTGTCACCCACCCAAACTCTGTCACTTACCAGCCCCCTGGGGCACTCTCAAGGCTGCGTGGCTCAACAAGACGTCCTGTCGAACGCGCTTGGTGGAAACCGTGTCCTGCAGGCTGCCCAACACAGTGTTGGATGTAGAGCTGCAAAAGTTGCCAGAAAGGAGTCTGCTTTCAGTACAAACACAACTAACAGCAGTTTAGGGCTTGCAACGTAGAAATACTTGAAATATTATCCAGTGTTCACAGAATCATAACATAATGCAAAGAATAAACTAATTTATTATGTATATCTATGGATACTATTGCCCTTTTTTCTTCATAAAAATTTACAAGAATGCTTCAACTGTGAAAATAAAAACTAATGTTGGCACTCGTATTAAAAGGCAGGACAATATGTCACAGGTTTTTTTGAAACCACAGCAGCCAGTTTGACGGCCATCACATACAAATTATACCAAGAAATACTCTTTAGGCATGTTACAAAATCCTTGAAATGACCAAGCTGTGTTTATTGAACAAATCACATTTTTTTATTGCTACAATAACTTTTCTACAGCCTCCAACACACTTGGAGGGGGTGGCTTCATAGCAGATAATACTTTTTAACTAAAGCTGTAAGAAAACTGTTACAGCTTCAAATTCATTAAAACAAAACTTCTATATTTTACCCATAGTACTTTATGTGATGGACTTAAGGTCTACAGTGAAAATTATGAAGCTATCTGATCTCACCCTTTTGCAATTGCACAAACTTCCTCACAAACTTCCTTGGTTCCACTCTGCAAGACAGCCTCATAAAAAAGCTAATTGTATTTGTGTCCCATGTTCCTATGCTTGTCCTATTCCTGTAATAAATATTGTATTATTTCCACTTTATAGTCCCCTAACTCACACCTTTCTTAATAATAGTAATTTTCTGCCTAAATGAATATATATAGCAAGAAGCGAAGACTAAGACATTCCTTGTGCCAGTCCTAAAAATCTATTCATGCATGCTTCTTGCAAGAGAACTCATGCTAATAAGAATGTAACATTATTTGGTAAAACATTCTCTCTTATGACTGACTTGCCTCTAATCCCTTATCCTCAAAATACAACTGTTTCAAATTATACTTCTAATGTGGACAATATGACTGAAATTTGTATTTTTAATTCTAACATTAGTAGGAGATAAAAGACTGGAGTGAACCACTTCAATCAGGGGAAGCATGGGAAAGAAAAGAGGGAAAAAGTAAAGAAGAGAACAAAGGCACTCTGAAAAGTAAAGCATATTTCTTTTCTCCTTCACAAAAGTTTTTTCATTCCTTCTCTTCATCACCAACTGCTAGACAAAACCATAAAGAATTTCAGTCTACAGACAAGTTACTGAGGCAGAATGATCTCTATAAAAGAAGTTGTGGGATTTTTCTGTAGTGTACTGGGAAATATGTTTGAGACACAAAAGAAACAAGGTGAGCAGAAAGAGCTAGCCTTTTGGGAAGAAATAAGCATATATATATATGTATATATGTTTCAAAATTATTATGCAATTATTACAAAAAACATACTTCAAAAGCCTGTCTGAGAACTTTTACCTTAAGACTAGATAAATCAAGCTCCAAAAGTTCCCATACCTCCCCCTAGAGAGAATGTAGAAAAAACTAGTTTGGTTTCAGAAAACAGGTGTTTTTATTTTGCTAAATTCATAGTCAGCTATTTAAAAATGTGAGCAGTGCCTCTTTTCTTATCCTGGAGAAAGAGTTTATGCCTCATCCTAGCAAGACCAGTTTAGAACAAGAATTGGTAACAATCAGAATACTGACATGAAATTAGACCAGATAAATCTGGTCATCCAGGCTAATTCTCTATTTTAAAGATGCTAATAAACAAAAAGGGACTTAAGTTTCTTCCATGTCCTGTGATCTATCTATAGACCTGTCCCAATAGTCTTGAGATATTCTTTGCAAGACCTTTTTGTGGTGGTACTCCACTCACTGTCTAGCAACAGGTGACTTGTAACATGATTTTAAAAAAGGTTGTACCAATTTTTGCTTTTGGAAATAGGAAAAAAAATCATTTCATAGCTAATCAAGTTTTAAATACATTAAAAAAATGGCAAAACCAACCAACCAACAAAATACACGCATAAAAAAAATTAAAATTCAACTTATTGTCTATTCAGTTTCAGCTTTTTTGGTGCTCCTACTAACAAGCCTTTTTAGCTCCCAAACCAGAAGTGATGATACAAAAGTTCTTCCTAGAGCAGATTAAGTCACAATATATGAGACTGAAATTGAATTATCAGAAAATCAAAGTTGATCATGTAGGTATTGTCACGCAATTTTTTCCCCCCCGCTTTCTGTTTTGGTAATTTCTAATATGCTCCAGCAAAGGCAGAGCATTTTCAAAAAACTTAGATTTTTAATTGATCATGAAATTTCTATTTTCAAAATTATGTGCCATCTTTCTATACTGAGTAGACAGTAGCTACACAAGACATGGTATTAGTATGGAATTATTAAAACAGAAATTCTTAAACCAAGACTAAAGAAAAAAATCTACCGAAGTTACCTGGAAAAACAACAAAAAAATTTAAATTGAATTCAAACATATTTGAATCAGAACACGTAGAAGTCATTTGGACCTCCAAGATGTTTTCAGATTTGAAATAGAATAATGAAACTGAAGTTGTGAAAATAAGAAATGAAAATTCATTTTGTATAGAAAGGTTAGCTTAATCTTACCTTAATATCTTTCTTTTTCTCTGAGCAGCAGAAGTCATTGCCATATACGAGGGCTTCTCATATACTGGAGCAGAAATTTTGTTTCTTAAGGAAGAAAGATCAAGTCTGAAATAAGAGAATTAGTTTTTTGTAAAACATAGTCTTAGTAAAAGTCAAGTAAACAAATTTACAGTAAGTTAAAAAAAAAATGGAGATTAATTTTATTAATGTTATTTGAGGTAGCTTTGCAGACTTCAGACATGCACAGCAGCTTTAAGCATGGCATTTCACAATGAGGAGAGGTTAAGTATCTATTTAACAGACAGAAAACATAAGACTTAGGAGAAAGTAACTTGCCTGAGTTACAAGTCACAATCAATTTAAAAAAGACTGTATTTTCTCTTTGGTACGTATCTTATAAAACAGAATAAGTGTTCAACTTCATTTATTGTCACTAACACACTACTGTTTTCAAATAATGGCTGAATTGACTAAGATGTTGATCAAAATTGAGGGTTTGATTTTCAAAATGTTGGGTTTACTTATAAAACATATAAATGGAAAAACCCAGCTATAAAGATAGACAGGATTAAATTACTTGGTAATATTTGTCGCCCATATAAAAGGAAAATACCTTTGCACAATGCTATTGCTGCATGGCTGTGACTCCTTCACAGATGAGTAAGCAGACATTTCAGTTGTTTCATCTGTACCTTCATAGAGAATTATTGTCGAGTTCATGACATCTTCATCACACTCTGGGATTACATCACACGTAGTGTCCATAATACTGGCCTTTCTGACTGGCACATCTGTACTACTCGCACTGACTTCCCCTAGGCCTGCAAGGTGCAAAGCCTTCTTTACCGCAGCCTGAGCACAGAAGCTTTGTACTGGCTTTCTGCAAGAGTCTGGCGTATAGACTATGGGGTAGACATCCTTGGCAAGAGAATCATCCAGGTGCTGGAAGCTGCATTGGTTGGAGGCAGGTAGACTGGGAGCTAGCACTGGAGAGTCCATTAGCTTTCTCCTAGTTCTTTTCTGTGGTGGTTCTGTATATTCTAATACTTGTGTATTTTTATTCATTTCTTGTGATGGCATACCAAAAGAGGTGCCTGTGAAACATAAGTAACAATGGTTAGCACATCAAACTGTACATACTGCTTTAATCTGGCTTTTCCCCTGCTCTTCCCTACTGAGACATTAGCAGAAATAAGTACAAATATTATTTATTTCATTTACATATCAACTTGATCACATAACTGAAATTATTTCTATTGCAGCATTGTCCAAGATGGTTTTTGCTGACACTCAAAGTACTATAAACATGCATAGATTGGCATAGTGAATATCAGAGCCTACAGAAATAATCACAGCTGAGATCCGACCCATGACAAGAGGTAATGGAAGAGTAAGAGTATTGAAAATTATTGCACTACCATGACAAAACTCATATTTCAAGGTGGTACAATCACAGTAATCTAGAGCTAACTCCTGATCACAGCCATTTTATTTCCCTAGCAAGTACCATGCAGAACAATGAGAGACTGTTGAAAAAGGAATGACACAGAACCATTTAGAAGGACAGAATTTTCTGACACTGCAAATTAAAAAGCAGGGTTTTACAAAGTGGGAAACAAAGAAGTTACAAGGATTCTGTCACTCTACTACAGCAACTGTGGGGAGCAAAGCTCTTGACTAACAACTTCCCCCACCCTCAAAAATAGAGCAGCCAATACATTGTAATTGGCCATTCTCATTCATCCTGATTTAAACTATTTTTCTTGAAGTGCCAATGTTTTTATTTTCAAGCAACTGGTAATAAAGGCAATCTCCAAAGTAAGACACAAAAGGCCTTTCTTTTACTCAAGCTTTCAGTGAAAGAGGAGAATTTTGAGACACAGCTCACTGTTCAAATGGTGACTTACACAGTTAATAAAAAGAACACAGAAATTCTTTTTCCAACAAATCAAGAGCAAGAGAGTGCTTCTATATTTAACTTCCAGTAAAAATTTAAGAAATGAAGCCCAGTATCCTTAAAGTGCCTACAGATTGGATCCCCCTCAGCTGGCAGCCATAGATTCTTACTTCTCCTTTCTGCATTGCCTACTTCATGCCTATGAGCAACTAAACTGCAAAAAGTACTCCTGCTTTTTAAGTTATTGCAAGTTGTTTGAGAATTAGCTAGGTATTCCTAGAACAGCATTGATAAATATTTATTTCTTCTAAATGTCATTCTATTTCTGCCTCAGACTAAGAAAACTAGTTTGAACTCCTCAGTCTGAATGCTTCTACAGTTTTCTGTCATGTGTTAACACTTCAGGGCATTTTACCTGTTCCAAAAACATCCTTTGAACATGACAAAGACTGATCAAAAACATGCATTGTACTGTATTATTTCACCTCCGCAAGCTTAATTTGTTACAGAAAGTGAGGCTTAAATAGCTGTAGCTTTTTCTCTGCTTGCCATTTCTCAGGCCCCATTTAATTTTGACTTTGTCCAGTTGCAACCCAATTTGCCAGGATGCTTTCAAAAAAACAATTCCCCAAGTAACCCTCAGAAATTAGATGTCTTGGGGAAAAGGCCCAAGTAAGATCCTCACTGAAAAAAAGCCAGTGAGGTATGATCTCAGCACTCTTTTTGCCTACACACTTTGGTACTAGACATGCCATATGAGTGGATACCCAGCTACAGGAGATGATGCCAAATTAGAAGGTACAAAGTAGAGCTGTCAGGGCAACCAAGGATTTAAAGACCACAATGAGACCTAGACCTGTTCCGGGAGGACAGAACAGGAAGTATCAAAGCATGTACAAGTACCAAGTAAATTAGATGGTTAGACAGGCCACAAGTCTATTCTATGTTGCCACAACTTAATTCAATAACGAAACCATTGAAAAAACAAAGCAAACATTTATTTCTCACCCAGGAGCTCAGTGTCAGAATGAACAATGTTTAAACTGCTTATAGGAAAAGTCGTGTGGACAACTACATGAACGATTACAATTCTATTACATTGCTTCCAGCTTTGAAGAAACACATACATGGAAAACTTGAGCCTGAGAGGACTACCTGACATGAAATAGCTGAATTGAGAATTTTTCTCTGTGTGCACTTATGTAGAGCTCACTTTACATATAAAAAGGACCTTTTCTTTGTTAAAATGTAAAATATACTATTATCTTATACCGTGTCAAATCCACAGCCAGCTTTCACCAGGTGAAATGCACCAGGTAGCTGAGATGCAGTGCCTTAATTGTAATCTAAACACTAAGCTAATTCAGAATATTCCCCATGAGTAGTGGAATGGAAACAGTAGTGAAACAGGGCCTGAGTGTTCCCCAAATAATCTTTACCTTCACCCAAAATAAAATAGGCCCACTGTGATAAAAACATATTTCTCCAAGACTTAGTTGGATTTAGTAACAGACAAGAAACTTATTTATGAACAATTTAAAACATCGACTCTCTGATACTATCAACAATGCTCTGTTTGATTATGCACTTGCTCTTCAATTTTGTTTTAGTAAGTACAATATAACCTATAAGCATAATAGACTAACAAATCTTAAAAAAAATAAATTCTAGTCATCACAAACAAAAATTGAATCCAAACCTTCTTTAAAAAGACTTTTGACATCTTATATTCTTAAATACAAGAATAAGGTTTATATAATCTAGTGCCTGAAATAACTATCCATTAAATGCCTCAGGACACATTTAAAATATTAATTTTTTTTTTTTTTTTACTCCTACTTATAGGCATCTGAATGTCTGTTTCAGGAAAAATAATGGTTAGAATTCTATTAGTCCATTGTTACATTAGGACAGGGAGGTTTCAGTTTCAGAAAGTTTGCTTACTGTAAGACACTGAGGTTTTGCTAATGTCCTAAAGTTACTAGAAGGAAGTCTGATGGAGAAACATTTTGGTGGGAGTGCCAAGGTTTAGAAGCCTCTACAGGCCTAAATATTGGAAGCATTTTAAAATTAACTGTAAATACTAGCATTTAAATCATTAACTAAATAAGTAAAGAACACAAAAGTACTGGCAACATAAATAATTTGATGAATTCCATCATAATGGACAGCACTTCTGCTGTAATACAAGTAAACTAATAACAATAGCTACAGGAATTCTATATAAGGCAAATACAAGCTGATAGTAAAAGCAAAGACCTATTTTAAAAATCTATTTCTGGAATAAAATTCATTGTAAAACTAAGTTAGAACACAACAAGCTTTTCTTTTCATTAGTGTGGGAAATAATGTAAAATACTTAAGACATGTCCCTTCCCACAGCTTTTCGTGAAAATACTGGATTGCTCACAGTAAACAGGTAAACAAGCATCACCAGCAATGTTGTATTTAACTTGGCCTCACTAAATAACATAAACCAAATATGATGCGACAAAAACAACCCCAAATTCCTAATTCCAACAACTTTAGCTTGTTGTTCTACTGGATTTAGCTCCAAACAGTTATGATCTCAGGTAAATGAAAATACAGCTGGAAAAACATTTGGACCCACAAAATAAAGAATTGCCAGTTTCTATTTCCATCTTATTAAGGAAAAAGGATACTGAAGCTAGGTGCTAACTTTTTTGCATGTGCTTTTAATAGTCGCTATTGAGAAATTTATGTAAAAGGGACTCAGACAACAGAAATTGCTACAGAAACTCTACTACTTCCATAAATTTCTAAATACATGGTATTGAAGATAATACAGAGGAGAAACAATTAGGGCTATTTATATTTCCTTAAAGAACAAATCCAAGTAGTTCCTGGATGGATGTCTAATGGTAATCATTAAGTATTGTCATTATTTTCCTACTGAAAGATAAACAACATGCCCCAACTCTTAAAACAATAAATTATCAAACATGCTCCATAATTAGACATGGCAGTTATGCTTATAGTCTATATTTGCTTCATGTTTTATAGCTACTTCAATCTTTTGCACCAATATCATCATCATAATTCAGTAATATTTTTTTTCATGTACAAAAATGAATCACTTATATACTTCACAGAAAAGCTGCAGTTAACTTGATGAAGTAGCTTAAAAGAAAAATTTGGAAGTTTTATTTCCTTAACTAGTACTTTCAGCTACAATGCATCTCTTTAAAAATAAACATTATTCCAAATATGTTTTAGAGAAGAGATCACATATTTGCTGATCCTTAATTTCAGGCTGATGTTTATAAAAAAATAACTGTCAAAATTCTTTAAGACACTATTTAAGAGATTCACTCAGAAATTAAACATAAAACCCACCATCCACTGACCAACCACCCCCATCTGGTGATATGAGGTGGTTTTGGTCCTTAGTATCATTTGTCCCAAACGACTACTCAGAAGTACTGATTTAGCTGACAAGAAACATAGCAATATCAGATATTTGCAGCCCTGTGCATTAATACGAGAAGCAGAATGCAATATGTGTGAAACATGAGTCACAGGAAAAGTGAGCAGAGCTCATGGCAAAACTACTCTGATGAATTGAGTTAGTGCTAATTGACATTAGGGACAAAATAATGACCAAGACTTGTCTTCTTCTGGAACTCATGCTAATACATGCATAAGGGGATTATTTCTGGAAACTGTGCTAAATTAAGTCTACCAGGTTGTTCTGCTAAAGTGAAATTAAGTATTAATGTATTAATTTCAATAAACATTTCTGGGCTACCACTGATTGATCAAATTACAATTCTAATCATACATTTTCATTCTTCTAACAACTGACTCATGGAACTCCAAATTGCAAATGAAGTCCAGTCAATGCATTTCAATTATTTAATATTCCTGTGACCCAAAGGCATCATCACTGTGATGACAAGTTTCACAACAGGTTCACAAACAACAGCTGTGAACTGAAAAAGGCTCAAATCCAGGCTGCATTCTTGCAAGTCCCACTGATCAGGTATACTGTTTTACACAGCATGAGAAGAAATACTTAGAAGTCGCATAAGGCAGTATGAAAGAGCTGCTTAATAAGACAAATCTTTCCTATTCAAGACATATGTTTTTCCTACTTTCAATCAAATTTTTTACTTCGAACAACTATACCCCAATTTTTCCTGCCATACAAAATAAAAAATTGACTTTTCAGAATCATCAGAACATTTGTGACAAGGGGAGGCAATGGATACCTTTTTTTTTCCCATAAATCAATTCCATTCTCTCAGTAGTAACATACAGTAAGGCTTCTGGAAATGGGATGCTTGAAACAGTGCCAAGAACTTCCTCATTCAAAGAAATACTTGCAAATACCAGTCAGAGCTCTCCACCCATCAGTCTGAATGCTGTACGGCTCTGCATTAATGAACACTTAAGAATGGGTGCCCAAATATATTCTGAAATGAACTTGTTTCCACAGCTTGAGCTTTCTTTGAGAGGAACAGTTAAATTGTTCATGACATTGCATTTATGGTTACATTAGGCATACACAAGTTTAATCTAAATTTTTAATGTATGTTTCAAAAAAAGGACAAGATATTGGAAAGCCAGCATTTTCTATAAAAACCAACAAATTTAACTTATAATTAAGGTCAGAATTTTACAAAAGGGGTTTAAAGATTTCAAAGGCTAAAGGAAAAACAAGATAGGAGGTCAACTCCTGTAGTGAAGCGCTACATATGCTTTAGCAAAGCACATGAACTTCAATTAGCTTTCACTAGAAATCAAGAGTTGATTCACAAGAGTTGACTACCCTAATAATTTGACCATAGAAACAGACATTGAATGAATGGTCAGAAAACATCTTTATCTTTTCCTCCCATGCTATGACTTTAAACTATTTAATATATTAAGAGACCCTTTCCTAGGAAGAAAGCTTCATTAGAAATAAACGCTTAGGCATTACTGCTAATAAGCTGAAATTCTTTCTTTTTTTTTTGAAACTCCTGATAGGAAGAAGGACCTCATAACAAAGTAATATTAAAATCAGTTAATATAATAAAGTAAGAACATTTAGAATTATATTCCAAGAATTTATTTCTGTAGAAGACTTTTAACAAAACCTAGAATAAATCCTGCTACCCTTTCACCTTTGCTATACTTCTCTTTACATTTTTTAGATTCTTCTTTCACATCATTACTAGTTTGACTTTCTTTCTTGGAGCAGTTACCAACTGTAGTTAATTCCAAAGAAACACACAAGATGTTAAGGTCCCACTTTCATAGTTTTACCTGTTCTGCAAAAATTATGTAGCTGCTTTGACCCTTTGGAGACAGTGCTTGTAATCAGAAAAGTTGTTTATGTGAATTAAAATACTTTAATTTTCATGTGAAAACACCCAATAATAATTAATTTGCATGTGAACATTGTCATATTCAAAGCTGAACAGCAGGCAAAAAATTGTGTAATTAAAAAAAATCTGCAATGATTACTGCCTCATGTTCTGCAACACACAGAATTCAGCACTGTCTTTAAATACAGATGGTTTTCTGCATCACTACCAATTTAAATACATAGTAACTAAAGAGAGACCTGTAGTTGGTTAATGACTGAAACTTCCAAATATGGATAAGGAATGGATATTGCACGCATCCCTAGATACTTCTGAGTTCAACAAAAGAGATACAATTATTAATTTTGTAAGCCTACACTGAAGAGAAATTAAATGTTTTTCTCATAATGCTTTGTGTTTTATACAGGAGTGCTACCTTTTCTTTGCAGACAGATTTTACCTTAAAAATGGTCTTTCAAATGTGTTAACACAGAGCGTACTAGGTCTGCTAGTAAAAAATCTCAGTATTGCTTTGAACCTTTCTCAACCTAAATCCAAGTCTTACATACAAAGGAATCATTGCATTGCCATCAGTTAACTTTTCTACCTTCTCTCCTAAATTATTTAGAGAAAAAATTTCCAAAACAAGGCAGCATACATTTATATTAAATGGGAGATTAAATAAATTACGTTTCTCAAAACAAAAATGAGAGCCACATCACAAGAACTGAAATGCACTGCTCTTTCCTGATGACAAGATGCAGTCCATGCAAATATATTAAATGTAAAATATGAGGTTTTATATAAGGAATAATGACCACTTTTTTTTTGGTTCTTTTGTTTTTTCCACCTTGGAACAAAAAACTACTTCCTTCCCAAAACCTTGAACAAATTATAGCTAATAAAATATCAATGCATCAAAGGTGCAAGGGAGCTTTTTTAAACTTGAGTTTTAAAAACTACCTTTTTAAATTTTTTCACTAAGTTCTTAGGTCAGCTGTTGCTAACGTTTTCCAAGTATGCTTCTGAGAACTTTAGGAAGCAGGAATTGGATTATTGAATATTTTCTTTCATCTTTAAAACAAAAGAAGAAATTGCTACATCCTTCCCATTTCTGGTTGGGATGCTGCCCTTGAACTACTTCATATTTTCCCAGGCTAATATATTTTTTCTGATTTTTTCTTATTAGTATGTTGCATATATTCTGCACAAGAGGAATGTATTTCCACAACACTGTACCATTTACTAGTCAATTTTTTAAAATGTGAATTCAAACAAACAATTGAAGAAGAGCTATTTAGTTGCATTCGTGTGCTGAACAGAAAAAAATTTCAAGCACTAGTAAGTGGATTAATTTTTTCCTCCCCACTTGTATCGAAGTGATTTGTGTCAACACCACTAATATTTTAGGTAACTTTTCCCTAAAAGGTGCAAAATTTGGAGAACAGTTGTTTCTATCATGTTTTATCCTGCATCTAATGAGAGGGGGAAAGTGACAGTAATGCCTCCTATATCCTCTTCCAAAGACCAAAACACAAATAAGAACCATAAAAATACCACAAAAGATTTTTGTGGTAATGTTCAGGCAAAGACACCATTTACAACTGGAAAAAGAATCTTATCTGGAAACTGAAAAGAGTACCCATTTGCTTACTTGAACATAAAGTTCAACAAGATTTTGGATAAGAGAATAATTGGAAAACCTACAAATAAGGTTTTCAAGAAAACCCCTTAAATAATGTCTAATGATTTCAATAAAACGAAATGTTCAAGTTTTAGTAGTTCATGCAGAATTTAAATAATAGTCATTTTAGTATTAATTCCACTAAGAACCAATCAGGCCTCTTACAACACAAAGCTTCAAGAAAGGTAGGAAAGAAGTAGATTAATCAAGAAGTCTAACAAAGCTTACTAGCATCAGAAACTGAAATTTGCAACGATTACCTACATATGACGAGACAAAATAATTACAATCAATATTTTGTTACAAAGGATATTACAGAGCTTCTGGATTAGTGTCCCTACCTATTCTGTCAGAAAAAAAAGTACCTCTACACAAAAACATCCCCAGTATCTAAAAACATCTGCTAATGATTTAAACTAAATACCAGCTTTCAACCTTGCTGAATGAATCCCTGATTAACATGGGCAGAATAAGAAGTGTAAGCATGCAAATCTGCTAACTTCCTTTTCCTTCTCTCTGTAGAAACAAAAGCAAACACACACTAAAAACAAAACTAAAATCAAGCCCATGCACTCATGAAAACAGCCCCAAACCAACAAAAAAACAAACCAAACAAAAAATCTCCAGCCCATTGCCAACACAGTCTGAACTTCACATTGCATACAAGAGAAACACTGTATCAACTATTTGGTATCATCAACAGCAACACAAACACACGCCAAAAATCACACACACTCTTTATGAGAAGAGGGGCAATACACAGTTTTGATAAATTATTCTCAAGCTGTAGAGAAGAAGATAGCTATCCAAAGCAGGGAACTCATTTCACAGTTTGCCAGGGGTCAATGGTCTTTTTGGAACTACCAGCTTCGAGAAGTTGAAAAACTTTTTGAAGTAGTATTTATCTCTTTTTCCCTTGTTACCTATGGATGTCTGTCAGTTACAGATTATTAGCAGTAATGGGAAATCCTCAGGGTGTCTGTCGAGTGCTCCCTATCCACAGCACAAAACACAAGCATGGGCTCCACAGCACTTGCACTGTCAGGATGAATTTTTGCATGTAATCCATCAGAACAGCACTGTCTGTGAGGATTCTTCATCCCTTTTTACCCAGACTATGCTCCAGGGCAACTCACTTCTAAAGCTAAAGAAAAGCAAGAGATATATAGAGTTATGGGAAAAAAATGGGGCCATAGCAAAACAGTCAGTTCCATGGAAGAGATGGTGAATCCTTTGATTCTTAGAAACAAAATTCTAAAATATTGTAGTAAATTGATTCTAAGTTAACTCGTAATAAATAGTAAATATCATCTCCCTCAAGGTTTTTATTAGAAACTACACAAAACCTATACCTGCTTAACATTTCAAGTCACTTTAACAGAATTATAACCAACTATAACACTATGATTCCTTTCCCATCAATGTCACATGAAAGATTCAAATGTAATTTTTAATAGCACTCACAGGATCTATGAACACTGATACTTGGGGTATGTTATAACAAGAAGAGGATTAATTCATCTGTTGCAGTGTTTGTCTAGCCATTGAAAAAGTAAATTTCTTTCTTATAACCAATTAAGAATGGTGTAAAATTTAAAGAATCTGGTCTGAGACTCTACATTTGGCTTCAGAATCTGCAGAAGTGCACATATGTGTTTGCTGATGATATCTGACTGTGGCAGGAGATATATAAAAGTATTTTCAACAGAGAAAAAATTCATGATATACTTACGGCATGGGGTGTTTGGTCTGCTCACAAGCTGTGGGAATGAAAAGATAGCCAACATTTCTACTTCAGGGTTTTGATTTTGATTCTTTTCTTCAGTCTGGTCAGCCCAAGCTACTGATTTTTGTCTTTGAATCAGCTGCTCAACCTCTGCATATTCAGTCTCACATAAGTCATTTGTCAAGCCAGCTGTTTTCAAAATCAGGTATTGCTTGCGAAGAACTGGAAGTGCACTATTTAGTACTCTGTAAAGCAGCAAAAGGCAAGACAAAGTTTGCTTAAGAAAACAATTTGAACCCAGAAAACAAAAAGCTTGAGAAAAATCTTTCTTCTGTTTTGATTAAAACTAAATTCTCTAAATTAAGTCTTCTCAAGTTACAAGTGTCAGAACATAGTCTTATCCCACCTGCCATGAAACCATACTTACTTTTCTGTTTGCTTATTATACTGATCTTGAAGGGACACCAGAGACAACATGTGTTCAATCTGAGCTTTAAGTGCCTGAACTTCTAGGTTTAAATGGCAATACTGCAGATCTTGACAAAGTTCCTTTGGGAAATTAGGAATAAAAATGAAAATCAAACAGCTGTACATCAAACTGGTAGGAAGAAACTAAAACTTAAACTAAAAATAATATTAGATCAGCCTATATTGAAAAGTAAAGATGGACTGGAGATATATTATTACAATAAAGTTTTATATTAGAAAAGTGTGAAATATTTGATTTTCATTTACATGCATAAATATAACTTTGTAGATCCCTTTGACCAATAGCGTGTGTGCTGCAATTGGCATTAATAATCCAACAGGCACACATGGATGCTTATCTGTGCATGCCCAAACCAGTCTGCTTCTCTTTCTATACTCTCTCTATATATATTTTACTTTATTTCAATTCCTAAACTGTTCTTAACACCGAGGTTTTGCCCTTTTTCCAAGTCTCCTCCCCATCCTCAACCATGACAAAGTGAAAGGCACTTTACCTTTGGAATAGACCCATCTCCACCCAGAAGGCGCATTTCGTTTTCGACACGGTGCAGCCATTTGGTATTTTCCTCAAAAAGATTGGTCTGCTCTTCTTTTTTCTTCTGCATGCGTACATAGTGGCTATTAAGTGCTGAAAGCCTTAGATCCCGCTTGCAAGTCGCCTAAAAAAAATTCCCCCCCCCAATATCAGCATTTAAGATGAAAACTTTCAAATTATATTCACCAAATCCTCTTTATATATACAGATTTTTTTCATTACTTTGATACAACATAACCAAATAATTCCTAGTAACTCAAGAATGAATAAGAAGCAATTTTTCTGTTTTCTCTATGCGATATGTCCTACAAAAAGCCTGCTAAAGGATAAAGCATTGAGTAAAAGGAAAATCTTCTATCTTCACACATCAAGCTCTTCTGATGTTTGTACTGTTTCCGAAATATGACAACTAAGAGGCACAAAAGCAGCAACAGAAAGTCGGATATAAGTAAGGGAGTGTCCTAACAAGGCAAAGGGTACTCTTTCCTATTTAGAAGACAACGATACTCTGCTGTTTACCTCAAAAATTAGGTCACTACACATCAATAGTCACAGAGGAGCGATAATCTGTGTGTCCAAGTTTAATTAAATATTTATGCATTAATTCATTACATTACTACTTAAGCAAAATTTACACAATTATACCAAATTGAAGAGATGATACCCTGCACTACATTACAAAAAACTCACCTTTTCTACTCTTTCTTCAGAGCATATCAGTTGAATTTGTTCATGACATTGATTCTGGTAATATTTCTTTAGTGTATTTTCTTTCAGTTTCTTTTCCACCTTGAGGTATTCTTTTCTGATTTCCTCACGGTTTGCAAAAACATTTTTAAGTATTTCTTTGTATCTAAAACCAAAGGATAATTATTTATTGAAGACTTTTTATGACCGTTCCTTTGGAAGGGAATTTTCAATTCCAAATTAATAAAATAAATAAATTAAAAGGAAATTAGTAAAGCCTATTATAGATAGGCACTACATAAAGTGTCAGTACATCTGAAAGAATTTTATGTATTTGAACTGAAAGTGGGATGTGAAATTTTGAAGGAGTCAGTGAAAAGAAATCTTGTCATAATTATGAAGACAACACTAGGGTTTTGAAGATTTATGTGAAGAAGCTTCAGGTGCCTTTCTGTAACTCCACATGATACTAAATACCTATGCTCTCCACTTCTTATATCAATTTCTTAAACAGATCAGACTACTGTTGCCACAGACACACAAGGTGTTCAAAAACCTGCTAGCTATCCTCAAAAAAAAAGGAAAACCAGAAAGGTCTTCGGATGCTCACTTTCCCTGAAGTACCTGTACAATTTTCACCACTAATGGACGACAAAAATCAGACATTAATCATGTTTTAACACATACTAGGCTAGGGGGGAAAACCAAACTAGTGGTAGGTGGCACTCAAGGAGTTATTGAGTAACCAATTATCTGGTTACCCCTAGTCTGCAACATGAGTCAGAATAGCAAGGATAAGAAGACATGGAAGCATTGCCATACTGCAATATAACTAGTGGTACTTTTCCACTTCACTCCTGAACACTGAAAATGTTTCAGTACAGAATGGCCAAAAAGATACTATATAGCTCCAGAATAACCAACCTCATACATGAAGTATTTCATTACATCCTATGTTGTTAGAACTTTACAGAAAAATAAAAGCGCAAGTGTTCTAAAGACATGCAATATTTGAGGTTATAAAGTTTTTAGTATTAAAATACCCTATGAAATTAAAAATGGTAAAAAAAACCCCAGGTTCAACCTCAGAACAAGTTGAAGAGACATTTTGTTGCATAATTGACTTCTTGCCAGTGTTTCAGAAATAGCAATTCTATTTTACAGTCTAAAGTTTGAATAACTGTCTTTTGTTCCATTCTGAGTGTTTCATTACTTGCCTTTCAATAAGTAACAGAATTAAGAAAATAATTCTTCTCCACCGATCTAGAAATACAAGAGGTCTTCACTTAGTGTCTAGAGGATGCTATTGTATCTAGGTAAAAATGTATACTAAAACATTCACAGAATTTATAAGCATTATTCCTTTAAGGAACAATAATAGGTTAATGGTTGGAGTCTATGATCTTTGAGTTATTTTCTAACCTAAAAGATTCTATAATAATGAAACAGTCAGCTGCAGAGTATCAGAGTTCTTACCCGAGGCTGTTCCTATCCATACAACTATAGTATCAATTGCACACTGCTTGGAGAATTTTTGTACTCCATAGCACCCATAGAAACATGGCTCCTCCCAGCTGCTTGGGAAACACAGCAATAAGGAATCAAAGTAAATCCTCTCCATTTCCATCACAGTAAAATGCTGGGTTATAATTCAGACGAAGGTGGAGATTCTGATTCTAAGTATCCTCCTTATGAGGAACCATTATGGTAAACCAGCTTATACTCATGTGTTCCAAATATAGCATAAAGTATAAAAGCCTTTATGGATTCAGTCTTTCAATAAGCACATTTCTGTTCTTATGGAGTTAGCTCTACCCTCTGGTCTTCAGCTGAAAAATTACCATGTTACCTGGTAGGCATATCCAAGGTATGAACCCCCTGTACTACCTAGTATCAAAGTGCTCAAGGACCTGCTGGTTGTAGTTCTTGAGCCAGTGTTCACTGCCTACCCTCAACAGGCTCAAGACTTCAAGGGGTGGCAGACAACACATCTCCAAGCTTTAGCACAAGGAGGAATGACTTTGGAAGAAGCAAGTGGTTTACTCAGTGAATCTCTTTCAGATAACAGGGACACAAAAATCATGGGTAGCTGGACCGAAATACAAGATCATGGATAAGGCTCTCTTCCCTGTCCAAACTAAAAGGGAGAAGGCAGCATAATATCTTCAACACTTGTAAATGAATGGGAGAAATTAACTCATTACCCACACCACATCAGCATGATGAACCTGGCAGGATATTCAAGAGAAAGAAGAGTATCCTTTCTGACATCCAGAGGGACTTGGATAGGCTTACGCGCGGCCCTTTGGATTCTCCATAACAATGAATTGCAAACAAACATTCTCTGACCAGCAAATCTTAGCATAGAATATGTCCAGACTTTTGAAAAGATATTTTAGAGACCTTGCCCTTGACTGACTCTTCCCACACACAAAGAATGAAATAAAGGGCAAATCACAGGAAATTAAATCAATCTTAAAGACATACAGTGCAAAAATATGCAAGAAAACTGTCAGAACTATCAACATGACTTAAAAGCCCACACTACTTTTGAAAATTAAATTTAAATAACCTGAATGAAAGGGTTTATTGAAATGTCTGGACTGCCACTAAAATAAAGCACAGTTAGAGAACATCTTGCTTTGAATAGTTTTTTACTATACCTCAAAGTTTTGCAGGTTAAAAAATTGCACATTCAAAGGGCCAAAAGAAAAAAAAAGTTAGCTAAATCAGCTTAGGTGAGTAATCATCAGAAATATGATATGAGATATGCAGAGGCATCCGGGAAGTCTTTTGCTCCAAATCCTACCGTCTGCATGGAATACTACGGCTTCTGCAACAAATTGATACTTCACATTTTAGTTGGTTACATTTTGTGCTCTCTCATGAGACTGTCACATGAGAAAAGAGAGACAGGAACACCACCAAGAAGAAAAAGAGGCCAAGAAATATTAAAGCAATAGAAAATAAGGAATCTACAAAGAAAGTGAACTCTGCAGAAAAACTTCCAGGTTTTGTCTCTGTCAAACCTTGCAGGAAAGATACCACTTGAATTAGTGCCTGCCAACAGTTGCAGGAGCTGCTGTCATTTATGCAAACTACATTCTGCCTACCCACAAACACAGCCTGTTAAGAAGCTTTGCTGGAAGCCAGCATTCATATGCTCCTTCCTGTCACATGTCATTTCCTACATCCCCCCCCTTTCATTTTAAAGCCACCACCAAGTTGTTCTAGAAAGAAACATGTTAGGCAAAGCCATACCTAGATCTAAGTAAAGCAATGTTAAAATGAGGAAACCAATACTGAGAAGAGAAGGTTTGTTTTACAAATGCTTTTACAAATTCGACAAACACCAGCTTGGATGCAAACTCATGATGTGATTCATTTACCTTTCTATTTCCACTCGCTGGTTGTTTGAAAGTTCTGCAGTATTATGATTTTCAGGAATGCTTGCGTGCTTTTCTTCGTATTCTCTCAGTTTCTCCTTCAACATTAGGATCTAAACCAAAAAAGAAACACCTTTTAGATTAAGTATGTTTTTTGCTTTTTTTCCAAAAATTATCGTTTTGTGCTGACATTGAACAGCTTTACAAATGGCAGCAGGTAATACTCCTCTCAGAACACAAAAATTTCTTACTTCAAAATACATTAGAACCATACTTCCTTATAGATTCAATCCCATAAACTATTTTTTATATTCAAAGTTAACGGTTAACCTCTCAACCTCTTATCAACAAATTTTTTACATACCTCTTTCTTTTGTTCATTGCAAATTTTAGCATACTGGCTTATGTGACTGTCCAAACTAACAACATTGCTCTTCAACTGTAAGGAAACAAGTTAGAATTTGAAAGCAGCTCCTTTATGTTTTTATGTACAATAAACATACCATGATTATGTACTACATAGTTACACATACACTATATTATGAGGAAAGAGATTAATAAAATTCTGACTTGCAAAATGAGAATATGACTGTTAGCTTTTGCTGTCATCTGTTGCACACCCATGGCCAGGACATTTCCCCCAACAAACCAAGAATAATTACATTTACGTATGCAAGCACATTTTGCATTTATTCAGATTAGTTTTAGTAATTAAACGTCTATCTTTAAGTATGCAATAAATGGAAACTACAGTGAACCCTGTATTATATAAAAAGAATTAGTAGAATAAAAAAGATTACGAAAAATAAACAGGACATTCCAGCTTTTCATTTATTAAGACAATCTCACTGAGCTTCTTGACTCCAGAAGAATTCTAACTATACAAACCTGGACTGGCTCATATACAACTGGTCAGAAATTTTTTTAATATACTTTACAGTTCTCTGAGAAAATAATAGCAAGGTACTAAAAAAGGATGTGAATTCTACCAGCTGAGGATTATATCTAAATTTCAAGCTCACAAAACAAACTCTTTCAACCTGCTGCATCATCTCATTAATGAAGCTATGATGCTTTTAGTTCAGATCTAGGATCTACTATGTATCTACTACACCTATCAGTCAGATAAGGAAGAGTTGACTGTAAAGAAAGAAGATGTAACTAAAATTTGAGACAGAAATGAAGGAAAATATAATATTCCAAAAGTAATTATTTCTTTTAATACTACATTATTGCATTTTGACAAGAGACGAATAAATAGCAACATACTCACAGAAGACTTGATATCCTTCGCTCGATTTGCATACTTAAGAGTATTATAGGTATCATCATAAAACAAAGATGATGGGCTAATAGCAGCTATCATTATTGTTCGGCAATTTCCTCCAAGAGAATCTTTCAATAAACGAGTAAGTTTGCTGTTTCGATAAGGAATGTGTTTCTTGCTCTAAAAAGAGTGATATATATATTTTTATGGTTTAATTAACTGTACTTTAAATAAAAAGTCTGCTCAGAATTTCAACAGCAACACAAAGCGTGACAAACAGCCATGAAAACTTCTCTTTGATGTAAGTAATTTTTCTTTGAAGTATCAACACGTCTTAAACAGTTTAAGTCTTTTGGAACTGTTCAACACCTTTAAAACACATGTATTAGCTAAGTTCCTTTCTGATGTCTGGAAATGTAACTCCTATTTTTGTGATGGGGCAACTAACAGAAAAGGTAAACTACATTAAACTACCTTCAGTTTACAACATCATCCAAATTGGGAAGTACCTATAAAATCCCTCTAGTTCAATCCCTCTGCTCAAAACAGGGTCAGTTAGAGTAAGATGGCAAGGACTATGCCCAGTAGAGTTTTGATTACCTCCAAGGATGTAATTTCAATGATTTCACAATTTTGCAGGCAATACACACTCTGCTTCGTGAAGCTACAGAATTTTCATTTCATGATACTAAGTTTGACCACTAGGAACCCAATCCCACATCAAATAAATCAACATGATTCTTTCATATGTCCGTGGTACAGATTTTAAACGCCATGTTTCCCTCTAACAAGATGGTGATGAGGACATGCAGCATCAAGAAGGGCAATTAAATCTGATTTTCTCCTGGCATACTTGAAGGAGGAATTTGCTACTTGAGCAGAAAGACAAAAAGAGTGTAATGGTAGACAAAAAGAGTGTTATGGTAGACAATGGACTTATGCAAAAGTTCAGGAGGTTTTGTCATTGTCCTACACAATTTGTATCTCTTTCTTGCCTTGAGTTGGTGAGCCAGATCAGGAGACTGACGCACTACTTTGAGCAGCAATGTGTGTGCATGGATGTATGCGAGATCCCAAAAGAATTTGTTGACTTATTTGGAAGAGGTGCTGTTTTATCCTATAAAAGCTGCTTCCCCCTAAGATTTAAAGGTCATTTGTAAGGTTATTCATGTACTCATGCAGGCTTCTCTATACCTGTTTGATTTCAAAGAAGGTAAATAAGAAAAGCAGGTACCATTCATCTTTGACACTATTGTTAGGCAGCTGCACATAATTTTTGAGAATTCTCTCTCATTGGGACTGTCTTGCAGCTATCACAGATATGATGGTGGAAACCCTTAAGAGAATCTTATATGAGAATGATGATGTGAGCAGCATCAATAATATAAACCACATTATTCAATCAGCTTAGCACTTTTTAAAATGTTTTCAGAACACTAGGGGGTAAAGACTGCATGGGAAAGCAGCACATACCTTTGGATCTGCCAATGCATTAATGACATTTCCAAGAGCAAGAAGGGACCGGTTAATATTTGTTCCTTCTACAAAACGAGCCCCCTTGGCACTTGTTGCCTTGGCACGTTCAGATCCTGCCAGGTCAATGAGAGACATTTTGGCAATACGAATATTTTGATTAATACTAGCTGTTTTATCTTGCTGCCGTAGGTAAATCTGCAGACAAAAAAAAAAAAAAAAAATTAAAAAGAAACNAAAAAAAGAAAAATTAAAAAGAAACCACTAACCAATCTAAGCAATAAATTAATTTCATAGCATCACAACTGTTTTAAGGCATTTGTATTCGAATCCTCCTCATAATCCATGTTAAACCTTTTAGTACATAGCTAATGTCAGCAGGCAGTTTGGTCTAATGGAAAATAGTGAATCCATTTCTGACACTTTTTCAAGTCCCCTGCAGTGAGTTTGACTGAGGCAGAGTTAATTTTCTGTGCAGCAGCCCAGATGTTGTTTCCTGGACTTGTGACCCAGACAGTGCTGATAACACACACTGGTGATTAGCTTTTGTTGAGCAGAAGTTGTATGGTGTCAAGGCAGTGGGCAAGAGGTTGCAAGCCAACAGCTGATGGTGGCAAGTAACTGCCTCCTCTGCCACTTTCCCTTCACTAAGGGAACCACAAGGCACCTTCTTCTCTTGCTTCGGATTCTCTCTCCAGTCCTGCTGCAGAAGATTAAGCGACCAACTGGCCCAGGCTCACAAAGCAGCAAAGATAAGGGAGTTTTTTTACAGGGAAAATGAATTTCACAGCTCTTGACTCTTCTGCACTAAAAATGCATATCACATTCCTGAACTTTAAATTGAAAGAGGTGTTCCTTTTTCAAATGCACATTTAGTAGTACACCATAAAGAGATGTATAGGGATAAAGCAGGAAAAAGCTGACCTCTCAGATTTAGATTTAATTGTACCTTCCATTAATAGGAAACAATACTCATTTACTGGTGTGAAAATACACTCCAGCATCTTTTCAAATGTAATGCCTCCTGAAGCCACTTGTTACCCTTCATCCCACTTTCCTGAAATCTTCACTGTACAAAGATCTAAATGCTTCTGCTTCCTTCTGCTGGTGAAGATATTCTTTCTTCAGGTTTACAAGGAAGTAGACAAAGCATGAATACACCGTCAGTAAGAAGAACCAAGGTTATCCTTAGATGGCTTTATAATTCTTCAGTATATATTTCCCCTTCTTTTGTGTTGAGTGCCTTGCCATTTGTTAATATGGCTAATGGTTACCGACACACTCATGAATGCCCTTCTGGGCAGTGAATTAGGAAAGAGCTGACATGAATATAAAGGTGACTGACTAGTAAAGACAGCATCTCACTACTTTTGCAGCTTTAAGCTTTGTGCATGAGAAATGAAGTCTTCACAGTACCTTGTAACAGGAAACAGATTGACAAATATTGCAGACTAAATAAAAATTCTTATGACTTGCCATGAAATGTAAATCTATTTCAAATAGATACGTTTCTATATCAAACAGTACCACTAAGTTCAGTTATATTGTTTCCAGCATAATAGACAAAAAAAAAAAAAGAACCTCAGGCCAGGAATATGCTACCAGAACAACACAGTAACTATCATTAATGAAGCAGGGAAAGGTAGAGTTGCAGCCAAACTATGTTGTATGACTCAAGCTTTTGTAAAAACTCAAAAGATACAGGAAATGCCCCAAAGCAGAACACTCTCAATAGAACAGTGAGGCAATTCAGATTTTCCTTTCAGATACAGTAATTGCCTAACCCAGATAGATATTTCAAACCTAAGACATATGGTACAGTAAGGCAAAACTTACATCTCTAAAATCAGCTCAGAATGTTCTGGGCCAAGACTTACCAATTTCTGAGTCAGTTTCAGAAAATATCCTGCTCCCATAAAGTTAACAAGAAAAGCCAAAAATAACATATCTCTACAAAAAAGCAACTCTTAAAATAATAGAAACATTAAAAATAAAGAGCAACCATGACAGGACTGGGGATTTCTCATCACTTACATCTCTGGAAATAAGACACAATTCTGTTATGCAGAATGTCACAGATTTGTGCAAATATATGAGAAACTGAAGAGATTTATTTAATTACTTGCCACTTTTAGAAATGCACTGAGAAAAAGCCTGCTAGATAATAAAATCCAGAGCTTTTTCCTAAGTAAAGCTGAGGGAGATAAGACACCCCAGCACAGGAAGCAAACAAACAGAAATCAGCAGTTTGCTCTAATCTGGCTGTAGTATTGTACCTTGAGCCTTTCTAAAGGCAGCACACATACACGACAATGCAGCTCTCAACCCAAACAACTTCGAAAGAAGTCTTTGTGCAGTCATGGACAATGCACAACAAGGGCAGACCTCGGGGGAAATTAAAAACAGGAAGGGCAATTTGAAACGTAAGTTTAAGGTACATAGGAAAACAGAAGCTTTTAGAGTGGCAATGACTTTTGCTCTGTTTCATATCTAGAAGCTGGTGTTTTTTAACTTTGCTGTAGTTATTTAGCATTGCCTAAGTCTACAGATACTGTTAAGACCTTCCCAACAGGTAAGTGCTGTAATGCAAGGACCAGAATCAAATGTATTTTAGTATTTTTCAACCCAGAGTGGAACAAATAAATAAGTCAATATACTGCTTTGCAGTATGCAAACAGAAAAAAAAAATTACATTGTTGATAACAGGACTAGTTTTTAAATATCATAGGTTGTATTTAAAAAGAGAAGCCAGAAGAATAAGGCAGTTTAGCCAACACCAAAAATCTTTGGAGAAGTCTTAAATTTTAGCATGTTTATACAACTCATTCAAAACTCATTTCTGAAAACTAAGGATCATAATCTCAATTTTCTAAAACTTGATCTGTAGCAGGATATTAGGACATCACTTTATTATAAAAATTAACATCAACCAATAAAGTAAAGTAAGAAAGTACTACTTGAGATTCTTAGTTTATAGATAGCCATAACTGCATTCTGTAAATTATTTTTCCCAGAGAAATGCTAAGCAACATCATGAAATAGAAAGCATTAAAAAAACCATCAATAACTTCTAGTTTATAAGATTAAAATATGGAAGAATATTACAGCTTTAAATCACTCTTTTACATAAGTTATTTCTTCTAAGGAATATAAGTTAAGAAAGTGTAAGTACATATTTTATACACATAAATTCAAACAATTGGAATTAGAGATCTTTTCACTGAATTCATTTTTTCAAACATGAACACTAAGAACCATTACATATTTCCAAGGAATAAGGAGTCAACAAGAAGAGTAAATGGAAAAACTTCAATCCCCTCTTCCCCAAACTAAGGCGTAACACAGCTTAAAAGTAAAAGCTTCCACTCCAACTTTAAACAAAAACTGCAACTCACAGTAATTACCACCATTTATTGGCTGCATCATCTTACCTGAAAGACAGCATGGGACCGAGAAGAGGAGGCATTCACATCTGTGGGATGCTGAGTTCTATTCTTATTTCCATAATCCAACATCTGAAGGATTTCCTCTGCTGATTTAGGCTTTAAGAGTAGAGCACGAGACAAATACAGGTTTCTTTTCCTTTCCATCAACTAGAGGAATGCACTGATTCTAAGATGCATTTACATTAACATACAACTTCAAAACAAAATGAACGAACTTCAAATTTTAGCTACCTATAACTAAGAGAAATTTCCTGTTTTGATATTCAGGCACTTCAAACAAATGTTCTCAGCCAAAAAGCTAAATTATTCTCAGCTAATAGTAAGGTATGAAGAACAAGGACTTAAGTGCAGCAACTTAAATCAGAAAATATTTTTATGAAAGAATTTAAACAAATCTGAAATATTCTCCATGGTTAGAATCAGCCTCTTTTAAGGACATCTGGACTTAAACTCGTATATCGCTATTTAATGCCTTACTACAAGAAAAGTTTTTTCCTCACGAGACTCATGGTTTAGTGGGAAGGATGTTCACAGAGCAAGCCAAACTTAGAATATTGTTTCCTGTCACAGCACGTAATATACACGAGAAAGCTGCAAGAAAATAGTTTTCCAACCTGAAAATCAATTCCTGTGGACCTAAGTTGTATCACTGACCTTACCAAAGAAACACTGTACTGGCCTGGAAAAGTATTTAATATGGAACTTTTCAAACATGGTTATTTACAAAAGCAACCTTTAGACTTCACAGCGGTGTAGAGCACTCCAAGATGGTAATGAAGGCAATGCCAAGATATTTTTGCCAAAAAAGAAATCTTCTAAAATCTGCTGGGTAAGCATCAAGCCAATGGAATCCTTTTGATAACAAGGACTGAATGCTTCTATACTTGCATTCTGTAAGACTAGCATTTTTTTTTCCACAAGGTGCTTTTAACTAATCAATTAAGATTTGCAAGTTACTGGTGCTTATGGCCAGAAAAAAGTCCACTAGGAAAGACCAAATTCCATATAACTCTCAGAACAATGGGAATGTTTCTCAAATATCTCAAGCACATTTTAAGTTTCTATAGGTATTTACATACCTGATGCAATGTCAGACCTTGAACTACCACCCCTTGCTGGCCATCTTCACGAACAGCCAGAGGTCCAGAGCTGACCAGCAGATCACGTATCTGTTCATTGTAAACCTTTGAAAGGGAATTAAAAAGAATTTATTAAAATACCCTCCCATAGTTGACAGAATTACATAAACAGATATCACCAGTCTTTTTTAATACTTCTTTAAGACAAAGTAGTGAATTTATGCTATAATTTCTTTTCAATTTTTCCTATACGGAACTTAAAATATTCAAATCTCATGATTTTTTCTTTGATTTTAGAAGTAATTCTTTCTAGTAAATAATCTTCATTCTTTATTCAAAAAATTTACCTTTTTTTACAAAAACCAGTTTTGCAACAAGCATGACTCCAAAGCATTCATTTTCCTCCATTGTACATCACAATCCATACTTCAGTGACATTTCTTAGTTCAAACCTACCACTGTTAAAATTTATAAATGTGTGATTTCTCAGTCTGTGAAAGCATATGGCAATGCAAACTTTCCCCATCTCCTTCTACCTCTCCCGAATACCAACTAGAGTCCATTAAGACTTCGAGGTAGCTAAAAAGATAATCATTTTACTAGCATGGCTCAGCAGCAGTGCCAAAACATTTACTTGTAAAACAAAACATCATTTTGTTGTGCTTTTACACAGCACTTGTAGGATGTTACTGGGAAATCCTAAAATATTACCCTGAAACGATATTTTCTTGTACACATCAACAGATGTTCAGAGGCACATAATCGATCAACAAGACACAAATCATGAACATTCAGTAAATATATTAAAAGCAGTTGTTGTTTTAGGACAGCCTTCTGTAAAACAGTAACAGGTGCCCAGGAACACCAAGTTTGCACAGCACAATACAGTTCCACTCCTATAAGGACACATTTTGTTAAGCCCCAGAAAGGACCAGAGGGAAGCAAAACCAGCTTGTCTTTATTTATGAATTATGACTTATTGGAAACAACATACCAAATGCAGGAACTCACCTCTAAATAAGAGACAGCAACATCACATGTTTTATCTTCTTTTATTTGATCCATACGCTTATAAAGTGTCATCATAGTTAAATACATGACTCCAGGATCTTCAGGAGAACCTAACATTGTATGAGTCTTTCCAGCTCCTGTTGCACCATATGCAAGCACTGAATTTTCCCCCCAAAAACAACAAAGCAAAAATACATAATTTATTTGTAAGCTAATCAGAAACACGAAAGTCAAATGAACATTGACAGGCCTCTGTCATTCTGCACAACTATTTCATAAATGGATCGAGTTTCTTACTTAAGCTTTACTTTTCACATCTATGATTAAAGAGAGATATTTCAAAATAACACATTTGAATTTTCAGTTCAAAATTAGTTTACTGATACGTTACATGAAAATATTATTAACTTACTCTCATAACTCTGAGCCATGAACTTATTGCTGATAGGCATTTCATTTCCTCATAACATTCCAGTAGCCAATCAAAAAGATTGATTGGCTACTGGAATCACCAAAGATCACCAAGATCTTAAAGACTTCATAAAGCAGGCTACCACACACTCAGTGACACAACTGCTTCTGCTTGAATAACTCTAGAGGACTCCCATTTGCACATATATTTCAGATAAAATTCCCAAGTCTACTATAACCTTAACACAAACTTATTTTTAAAATAGAGTAGACCTATCCTAACTTTCACGTGTTAAAAAGTCAGCCTCTCACATCTGTGAATTAAACCACAATGTTTTATTTCTATCTCAAGCTTTTTTAATGACTCTACAGCCATTGAACAAAACAGTAGAAACTTTGAGAAACTCATGGAAGTTTTTAATTAAAGAAGAAAAACAGCAAACTTACCTGTACAGTTATATCCATTTAGGAAGCAGTCAATTAGATTTTTGGTAGTATGCTCAAAAACTTCCAACTGGGATGAATTGTCATCAAAAATGGCATCAAACATAAATTTAAGATCTTTCCTTTGTCTTTTGTTAATATCCCTATGGGTCACCCTCTTCCTGTTAAAGAAGCAAACTTCTTCCTCCTTTGGATCAAAGACCAATACATGCTGGTCAATAACACGGACAACCCTGTTAAAGCTGCCGTGTTTTTCCTTTTCAGTCTCTGGACGGACACGGACTACCACTTTCACATGACTACAGACATCTTCTTCCTTAGCAGGAGTCATCCTTTCTGTTCCCCCGCTTCACTTTCAACACTCCTTCAGATGGAACAGCTGAAACTTTTCTGCAATTGACAAGATAGGTTTTATTTGCAATACAATGCCTTTCACTCTTTCAAACAGTTCACACATTTGATCAGGCACCTATACTGGATCCACTCACCACTTGTCAATACTGCCACAATAGGAGTGAGACTTTGGGAAACTACAATTGGCCTTGAAAGATGACTTAGTTCAGCACAGCTTTCAGAAAGCCAATTAGCACTTCCTCAGTAAATTCTTAAGTTTATTTCAGAATTTAAACTACTAAGTGACCTAGAGGCTTTCGTTTATAAAAGACGAAGCTGTCAGATGAGATACCGCATTTCTGTAGACTTAAAGCGAGCATTTTTGTTGTTCTTTTGCAGATAGAGGAGCTGCCTATGTTGTTCTCCCTGGATTATTAATACAGTCACATTGCACGTAGATTTAAAGAGAGTTGAAGCCGGATTTACGTTAACGTGCCTTGCATGGGATGCAGTAAGCGAAACCAAACTGGAATTTTCATTAAATAAAATTTTTCTTGTTAACAGCGGGCTGTTCGTTCAGCCTAAAAGCGGACAGTAACCTACAAGGTAAAGGCTGTCAGTGGCGCTTTTGCCGTTCCAGGGCCAGCTCGCCTTCTCCCAGCCGAGCCGCCGCCCAGACCCGCCCGGCTCTCTGGGCGCCCTCCTTACCCCACCGCATACAGCTCTTCCTCGGGGCACGCCTGCAGGCTCGGTCCTACGGCCAGAGAATTCCCCCCCGTGCCCGCCGCAGAGACGCCTGCCCCTGCACTCACTCTCGGGTCTCGCTCCCCGCACTCACCCGCGCGCCGCGGCCGCGCCAACCGCCATGCACCGGCCGCCGAATTCAAACAGCAGCAGGCCGCCCTCCTCGCCTCCTCATTGGCTGTCTCCCGTGACGTCAGCAGAGCGCCGGCGCCTGCGGTGAGTGCGTGGGGCGGGCGCGCAACGTCGTGTGGGGCCCGTGGGGCGCGGGGGAGGCCGCGGGGAGGCCGGAAGGGTGCGGGGTACCGGGTACCGGGTACCGGGTGCGACCGGGGCTGACGCGCGAGCGGGCGGCCGGCCGGCCTCTGGTTCCGCGTGTCCCTCCAGCCCGGCTCGTGTGGGAACAGCCTCCAGCCTCTTCCGCGCCCCGCTCCGTGCCCGGCGCGGACCGGGGTGCGGGCTGCTGACGCTTCTCCGGTCGCCTCTGTTAAAGAAGAGTGGAATTTTCGTCCTCGCTGTCTTTACGTTCTGCTTTACTATAAATACCGATGTTTAGGCGGCAGCCTGCAACTGTGCCCGAGTGCCCCTTTAGACGTCCGCTATTAAAAAGTACGCTTTCTCCTCACTTCTGAGCCAGAGGTCTGCAGTTGTGTAGAACGAGGGTGGTTGTAAGCAAAGTGTGTCCCTCGTGTTAGCCTGGTGTCTTCGGCTCGTAGCAGTGTAGGTCAGTGTGAGTAGAATGATGGTACACACCGTTAGTGGTTTTAAGCCCAGCCCCAGCCCGCTGCTCCTCGCTGCCTCACCACGTGGGGCTGGGGAGAGAAGGGGAAGGGTGAAAAGGTAGAAAACTCCGGGATTGATTGAGATAAAGAGAATTTAATAGGTAATTCGAAAGCTGTGCAGGCAAGCAATGCAAAACAAGGAATAAGTTCACTGCTGCCAATGGGCAGGCAGGAGTTCAGCCATCTCCAAGGAGAGCAGGGCCCCTTCACAAGTAATGGCTGCTTGGGAAGACAAATGCCATCACTCCAAACGTCCTCTTGCCCCCACTTTCTGTGTAGAGCATGAGCTCCATATAGAGTTGGACTCATTTGGTCTGCAGTATCCCTTCAGTGCATTTGGGTCACCTGCCCCAGATGTATCTCCTCCCTGCTGTGTCCAGCAGAAATCGAAAACACAGCCCCATATTATATATTAGCCACTATGAAAAAAATTTACTCCATCCCAGACAAAACCAATGTAGCATACCATGGTAATATATATGTTTTCTGTAGACACTATGATTTGCAAAACCTCACATCTGTGCGTCTATTCACAGTTAGAGTGATCTGTGCTTTCAGATTTAAGGATGAGGAATTACTGCCCAGTTGAAGCCTAAATTATCAGGAGAGTAGCTTTCTCAGCATATTCTTACGCAAGCGAAATATTGGTAGCCTCTGGCAAGGTAAATTCAAGAAAAGCATGTATTAAAGTCTGATAGTGAAAAGAATCTGCTTATTGCTTGAACGTGATTGATTTGCAGATAATCTTGAAAGTTGCGAAAACATTTTGCTGACATGGCATATCTATAAAGCTTTCTGACTTGGAATGTGTATAACTTTGCCTATAGCATTTATGCTTTGTATTTTAAAAAAATGCACTATTTCAAATATTTGTTTGAGAGTAATTCCCAACATCTACTGCCCTTCTAGGTTGATCAACACCACAATGTTATCTCAAAATCTGTACCAAGTTTGCAGATGTTTGTTTCTGCATAACTTGAAACTGAATTCAGTAAATGTGGCCAGAAGGATCCATTCTTCATCAAAAAAGCTTTCTGACTCTGAATCAAAGGAACAAACTGTCCAGAAATGTGAAACTGAAGAGTTACCTCAAAATACAGAGAACAGTAATTTTGGAAGATTGCACATACCAGTGATGCTCGAGGAGGTTGTTAATTGTTTATCCCCTCAGCCAGGTCAGGTGAGTTAAGTGATTAATTAACGTTTGTCATTCATTAACAGTCCAGCAGAAAAATTTGTGGAGTGTAGGGATAACTTTTCTTTAGAGGAATAAAGAGATGCTCTAAACAATCAGTTGTTCCTTTTAAAGGTTCTAAATTGTTTTGAAGTTCAAGTTAAAACTCTGTATTCAAACTAATAAAATTTTGTTGTCTGTGTGCCTGTATCCTCAGCTAGGTGGTATTTATTAAAACTGCAATATTTGACTATTCTGTTGCTTTTGTGCTTGTCTTTCTGAATTGCACTTGTGTTTTCTTAAGGTTCTGTTGATTACTCATAGTAGTGGGGAGTTCTCGTGTGGTTATCTCATCAGTTTTTAAAGAGCCCTCTTCCTCTTGTATAAGAGTTAGTAAGTATGTAGGTTTTAAAAATTGTTTAGCCTCATTAGTATGGAGCTAATTCCATCCTTCTTATTTGGATACGGTACTGTAAGTAGTTTGCTTTTGGTATCTGGGGTAGTTCAGGTCTCTGCAGTGCTGTGTTGCTATATCTACGTTGCATATAGAGTCCAGATATGTGCTTACACACGTCCTTGAAAAATAATGATACACAATGAAATGTTTTTTGTCTGGGTGGTCTTAGTATTAGTATGGAAGGATTTTTAAAATAATGTAAATTCTTAAATAATGTTCACATTTCGCATACTTTCATCTGTGATTTTAGTGCTTTTGTTAGCTTCATAGAATCTTACTGATTTAGGCATATCAATGTGAAGTTTTACTACAAAGACTGAAATAATAGGTAAAGAAATAAAAAGGTCAAGGTGTATATGTTTTAATTTTTGCTTGAAAACAACATGATCCAGCTGTGGCAAAGTGATATAGCAAGTTTGAGGTGGATTCAGTGACCAAAAATTTGCAGTTAAATCTTGTTGTGTTGCCCTGTGTGTCATTTTAAGTCTTTGAAGAAGCAGTGAAAATGGAAATAGTGTTGGTACACATTAGCATACACATTGCTCTTGCATGCTCTACTGTTGGAGATATCTAAATTCAGAAATACATAAGGAACTTTGAGTTCGGATTCTTTTCTGATGTCAAAACTGTGATGGCATTTTCACACATTAAATCAAACTGTGATACACTATGTGAAATATTTTTTCCAGTTGTGTAAGTTTTTACTTAGATAAGAAGAGCCTGATGAAGTCAGTGTTCATTAAGCTCTCTTCGTTGATGTAGAAAACCTTACTTGGCAACAGAGCTTGTAATCAAAACTGTTCAAGGTTATGAACTATGGAGAGTGACTATTACTGCCCCTGAATACTTTTTCTAATTTAAATATTTATGGATAAAAAAGAGCTTATTATTGGGGTGGGTTTTTTTTCAGGTCTGTGTATACATGGTTTTTCAGATTCCTAAGCTAGTAGTGAACCACTAATGACTGTTATAAGAGACCCCAAGTGTGTTTACCTCAAACAGAAGCATTTATAATACTGCTAACCTGTTCAGCATGACTGAAACTGGGAACTGTTAAGCACTTCCATTTTTCTTTTTCTGTATGTATTCGCAGCACTTTCTAAAGCCTTGAAAAATAAGTAGTGTGCAAAAAGATGCAATGTGTCAACTGAGTTTTGCTGGTGTAAGTGAAGTTTTGAACACAAGTTTCTCACTGACTTGAGTGGTGGTAATCAGTTTGTATTAACGTGGATGTCAACTGGGAGTGTCATATAAATTTTTATTTTTAAGATTATAGTCATGACAGGAAGTCTATAAACACTTTATAGTAGCGCTCTGATCTTGAATTTAGTTTTTCTGCTTTATTCTCTCCTACACACATAAAGATTTCCATTACTCAGCTTTAATAGTTATATTCTTTGTTACAAAATAGCTGATTTGGGCCTTTATTTCTTCTTGTGTCCTAAGACAAGGACTTACCAATATAAAGAAAATCTAATTAGAAAGATGATGTTCTCCCTATAGTTATGGTCACTGAATGGGATTTTCATTTTACTTACAAAGGTTCTTACGAAAATAAATGTTACTTAAGAGTGAGTCATCGCTGAGATAAAGATGTTAGTGCCCTCCCACTGAATATTCTTGTTGACTGTCTCCTTTGGAGAATCTGTTTGTTGGGAGTTTGAGCAATAATACTTCCATTTATCTTTGCCTCTTCTTTTATTGCCTGTAGTAGTACTGTCTTTGAAGCAAAGACTACAAATTGGTTTTTACCAATCTACCTCACTTCTCAATGAAAAGTCTGTTGCAATAAGCCCACACATAAGTAATTTCCTCTTTAAGTTTACTGTATTATACTACATTTTAATCTTCTCAGTCCACCAGTGTTGTTTGTTAATGCCTGACCAATATTTTTGCAGATTTCTGGACAATTCTCTGTTGTCTTAAAGAACCAAGCATATTTTGAATCAATGTTTGAACATTCAGAAGCATGTTTTCCCAGTTTTCAGCCTACTTTTTTCCTATCTTTTTTCTTTGCAATGGTCACGTGTCTTTTAACTAGAGATACTGATCTTTTCCACATACTGTGGCTATAATGTTAAGTAAAAGAATTTCAGTAGCAGTGAGTTCTAGTATGGATGCCAGAGGATGAAACTGAAATTTTAACTGTTCTTATGAGAATCTTAAGGTTTTTCAGTTGTGAAGCTCTAGGAAATGACAGTGCTCCAGCACCAACAAATACTTCTATATATAATATTTAAAATTCAACTAGAAGAAAAACAAATATTATGCTCTACTGAGATTATATGGGGAAACCTGTAGTCTGGTGACATCTCTGGTTTTATATGATTGATTTTATCTATGGTTGAGTATGATCTAGAAGAGACTATAATGGAATACTGTAAGCTCTGCTAGTATTATTTGGTTTATGATAGTTCTAGAAGCCTTTTTTAGTATATGTAAATTAAGTGGTAGGTGGTCAAACTTGAGGTAAGAAATAATGAATAAGATCTTTCCATTTTCTCCAGTGTTTAAGTAGTTCATGAGAAGCCATTAATAGTAGATGATTTTTTACCTCATTATGTTAATCTGTGTAAGAAAAAAGAAGGCAGTTAATTTTCCCCAGAGAGATCTCCTCTGACATCATCTTGAGCTAGCTGCAACTTACTGTGGATGTTTCCCTTTTGATTCTCCATAATGTTATTCAGATTATTTTTGCTACTTGCCATTCATTGAAGGAAGTATCCTCTTTGTCTTGGAAATTATGTGCTATACTTAGTTTCTAGACAGAGACAAGTATTTCCTGAAAACTTGCAGCTTTGCCATGAGCTTTCCTTTCACTCTTTCAGGTACATAGTGCTTTGCTTTCAGGATAGTTACTATTTTCATGCATCCAAACATCTAATGAATGATTCCTTTTCAGATGGTGTGTAAGCATGGACTTCTAAATTAATAGGAAGGAAGTATAAGACATTGCTGACAGTCAGACATCGTTTTGTTGTGGGTGAAGTACTGCTTCAGCTCTGGCTTGAGCTACTCTGGAGACAGTAGCTTTTCACCTCCTGGAGATTCTGTTGCTACTGTTGGATGTTGATCTGGAGGATGGTTGCTGCCTTCCTTTTCTGCCCAGCTAGTTAGTCAAGTAATAGATGACACGTGAGGGAAGCTGAGGTGGACTGCTGGTGTGAGAAAGCTGGGTAAGTTCTGAAATTGTCTTAGTTTCTGTGTATTGTTGTCCATACAGTAGGACTGCTTTGTACTGAGTATAAATGCTTTAAGGCAAAAATAACCTTTCTCTGTACAGCACCCTGCGGAGGGGACTTCTGTTTTGTGACAAAGGTTTCCAAGTGTTGTGGTATATAAATAGTTACGTGTTTGTGCTGGTGACCAGGGTTCTTATCATAGTACCTCCAAAGCCATCTGCAAATCGTTTATAACTGGAATGACCTGTTTATACTAGAGGTTCTCAAAACTGAAGTTTTCTGCAGGGTGTCCAAAATAAAGAGCAGTTGAAAAGGGATTTGGAAAAATTAATTCTGAGTTCTCAAGTTGTGTGAATACTTTGAAAAATGCAACCAAAAAACCAAGTTTGGAAGGACATATTAGTTGCATCATGAGACAAATGGTGCAATACTAGTTTTGGAAAAGCAGTATACACACCTGGACATAGTAAAAAATTTTATTGTTTTGGCCTGGTTTTCACTGGACTTGTAAAATGAATAAGTTGACTTAAAACAATCGATTTGCATAATGTTCTTTATTGTAGAACAGCTCTTTTTTTTTGTGGGAAGCATGCTGAAAATATCTTTCCATAGGCAAATTTTATAGCTGATTTTTCACTGTCAGCAGCACAGTGAGCTTTGTAGTGATTGTTGTAAAAAGGAAAGGAAGATACAGCAACTTGCAAGAGTCAATAAATTAATATAGAGTAATTCTGAAAATACTCTGGGAATTACAGAACACTTCTTTCCTATGGTACTTGAGTGTTATTACTGGGGCATATTGAGGGTTGTTTCAGTTGATCATACATAGGTCCTGTGTATTTTTTTTTCTGTCACTCTTATCTTGCCTGATGTCCTGGCTGCACATATTGTAAATTTACAGAAGAGGCTAGCCAGGCTTCAGATCACAGCTGTGTGTGAAAGTATGTAATAAAATGTGCAGCAAATGTGTATATATGCGAAGTTTATTTATTTTTGGATATATCTACTAGGAAACTAGAAATGGATTCTCATCAGATAGTGCTGTTTAAAATACTTGGCTAAAATCATACTTTAAGAGAGATTTTTTTAGTTAAGTTAGCATTTGAAATTAGTGCATGAAAATCATTTTCAAAGCAGTTTTGACTGATCTGCAAAAGATAGTACTTCAAGTATTTATTATTATTTTAAATAATAATATTTTCTGGTTTTACAATGGTAGTGCATACATGCAGATTTGGAAAAGCAGACCCCATTTGCTTATGTTCCGTGACTCGCAAACAATTGCTCTCTGCTCTGACATGCAGTCAAAATAAAATGTAGTAAGGTGGAAGGAGTATTATTTAACTGTGTAATGCCAACAAATGTCATACGTGTTTTACAATGTCTGCATCTGTGTTAGCTCCATCACAAGGTGAGAGTGGAAGGAAGGGGACTGGGAAGAAAACAGGACAGGAGGTGATATTCGTGGACAGCTTGCCGGTTGAGGAGGCAGAGAAAGTCACGCTCTTCAATTGTCCTCTTGTTTTGCTGACTTCTGTAGTGGGCCCTCCAAAAATACAGGGATCTTAAATTCCATCTTGATGGATGACTTGAAAGCACATGTGATTTATTTGAGAGCAGTACATAACTGTTCTCTATTTGAAGCTGGTACTGCTGAGTGATTAGACTGTGATATCAGGAAATGAAAAATATCCGTGAATTTGGATGTGAATGATGGCAGGATATGAAGAGGCATGGTGAAGCAGTCTCTTCAGATTTTACTTTTTTTATCCTTTAAGAATTCGGTCTTTAGAGAGAAAATAACTAGAATACTTGGATGAGAGGAAGAATAAGTTGATGGCTACAGCTGCACAGGAAAAAGTCTTCAGGTTGTAGTTGTTGCACATCTTCCTGACCACCTCATCTTCCCACCTGCATCATGGCTCTCTGAAGGCGTATCTAAATGTTACCAGCAGCCACAAGTAGAAGACCTCTCACCAACTTTGTTCTGCGTCTTTCTCTATTGCAGTAGAGGAAGGAAAGCCTGCAGCTGCTATATCTAAAGAGACCAGCAAGGGACCAGGGCCTGCCTACTGAAAACGACTCTGCAGATGTGCAGATTTCATTTTATGGTGATACTGGATTAGTTTGCTGTTACCGTTCTATCACATAACAAATGACAGCGCTTCAGGAGACTATTTAAGATGCTGTGTTATAATAAAGCAAGATTCAGTGCTTTTGGGTGACTCAGCTTGTAATGACGCTGTATATGCTCTCCTTTTCTGTTGTGACAGCATTAGTCTTTGCACCTCTTGGGGAAAACTAATAAAATTCACCAGAAAGTAATCTAAGCCCTTTAAATTTTAACTTCAGTCAGCCTGTGTTCTCAGAAAGGGTGATAATTAATATATGTAGCTACTCATTTCCTCCTCATCTAGTACTGTGTGTCTTTAGTCAGCCTTTTGGCTAAGCTTTCTTATTAAATATTTGAATTTGAGTTTGCAAACAGACATGCAGACTTTTTTCTATCACACAAAATATTACTAGCAATTGAAGAGCACTGTTGGAGTATGGGACATATCTGCAAGATTTGTTTCCTTATTTTGTGTTTTATACTGCTTGAGTAGTTTTGCACAGAATTAATTTGGGTAAAGAGATAATAGGTTAAGCTACTAGATTTGTTGCTTGAACAGGCATCTGAAGTCATGCAAACGTATGGTATGTTTTTTTTTTAAATATTTTTTCTTTTTCCTAGACTTTGAATGTGTTACCTTTTTTCCAGTGATGTTGCTGATGCTCAGCATCTTGGAAAAATACTTTTCTAATACTGTGTTTTAATAAAGGACAAATTCTTCTATTTTAATGATTTCACTGAGATAAATTAATATTGTTTCAGGCTCGCTCTGTATCAAAATGGTATTATTTAATGTCAAATTGCTGTTAGGAACCTGGTAGCCAAGGCTTATCAAAAAACATGTCCATGGCTTTTTTGGGGTTGGCTAACTATTAATAATAAAGAGTTAGATTTTTACTTGAGCCTTTGTAAAATTTTCATTGTATCTTAAATATCTCCTCAGTTATAACTGAGGAAAGGAGTTTCTTCTGAGGTTTCACAGGAAGTCAACTTTTTCTTGTTAAGTCTGATGATTAGCTGAAGTCATTCAGACACTGAAATTTTAATTTCCTATGGAAATGTTAATAATGGTGTGCTTGAGTCATAATGTCATTAAATCTAATTCCAGACAACATTACTCTTAGGAAAATGAGTGAAGTAAATAATGCATACTGAAGCAAGGTCTGCCAGTGCTGTCTAAAAGCAGATGACAAAGGCAGGTGGTGCTGGTGTTTGTTGGCTTCTCTCGCCTCTTGTGCAAGAGCGAAGGGGGAATGGGCTCATCTGTGTTCTCTTGCACTGAAAAAACTTGCTCCAAGTAATCTTTCTGGATGTCTCCCTCAGCTACACGGAGTGTTTGGCTGCAGGTTTCACACTAGGCAAGGAATACCACTTAGCATACACGAGAGGGTCTAGGACGTGGCTCCCTTTGCTTCTGCATGTGTGGGGGTTAGAGTGGTTTGCCGGTGACTGGACTTTTGCCAGGCTTCTGAGATGAACCTACAGCTGATGACTGAGGAAGATGTCATGTACTTTAAGATAAATTGTAAATGTCTTCGGGTGATGTATTCCGGTATATTCTGTGGAATCAAGACCACAAATTAAGGTATAAGTCTTCAGAAATAAGTGAGGAGTGCAAAACAAAGCAAAGCAGAGGTAAAATGCCTTTTAATATGTTTTCATACAAAACCTGTTCATTTTTGTTTATATGTTGTTTCATATATAGCTGTAATCAGAAAATTGAACTCTTTTGAAGAAAATACATTGGAAATTATTTTGAGGCATTAAGTGATTATGATTGATGGGTGCTTCAAAATATGTTCATAGCAACCTTTTTTCTCTGTGTGAAATGATGAAGAGGTGGTTGATAGTTGAAGTTACTGAAGTTCTTGGATATGCAAACCTAGTGATTTTACAGGTATTTCAGCTGTATACTAGTATGATTTAGTAGCATCCTCTGTTAGTGTACCAACGTGATGAATGCGAAGAATGGGAAATGGTGGTTGCATTACGTTGAATTGTTGAATAGACCAATACTGGAAAATCATTTTATATGGTATTAATATGTGATCTGAGAAGGTTGCTTTCCCGCAAAATGCCAACTATTAATTTATATTCTCTTTGTGATGTAGATTGTTAGACTTGGTATGTAAACAATTTTATCACTTCATATTCTGTCAAAAGTAGTTTTGGAAAAATTGGTCCAGTTATGTTTTACCTATCAGTCCTTATTTTTTAAAATTACAAGTGATAACTTTTTATGTAGATAAAAGACGTGTATAGAACTAATAAGAGATATCTTTTGGTTGCAACCAAAATTTTTCTTTGCTTTGTACTTAATTTGTTTTTTTTTCTTTTCTTTTTAGTAGCTGCTGGAAAAAAACAGGTTTTATGGTGTAATATATTACCATTAGCAAAAATATAGAACTGTAAATTTTCACTTTCTTGGTCAACTTTGTTTTCTGGAAGGTCATATCATCCTGCATAATACCTTTTTAATCCCTTTATAATATTTTCACTGACCAGTTCAGTTGTTGTATATGTGACCAAGCTATGGATGAGAATTATGCCTGTATAGATCAGTAGCTGCTCATAATTTTCATAGTGGTGTCATCAGTAGCATCTTATTGGTACTGGGTCTATAGATTTATATAAAGCTTGTTTACCTTGTGTACGTTTAAAACATTTTCAGTTTTACTGCAGGGAAACCTGTTGTGAGGCTTTGCTCTACAGGGTGACTTTAACCACTTTTTGCCACAGATGTTTTTATTTTCCAGAAGTTCCTTTTTTATTCCTTTTTATTGTTAAGTAATTTTATATTACAAAATGGCAGTATTTTGTTACTGATTGATGTTGACATGACATCAGAACATACAGTTGTGTAGTAAGTCACCTTTAATATTTAGAGTTCTTACAGAAGTAACAGAGTGCAAATGAAAATTGCAACTTTTCAGGATAGGAGTATAGGATAGCTAGGTGTCTGTGGACCATGTGTGATTCATTGGATTTGTAATATTATTTTCCCTTCTGTGAGGCAATGACTTTGAAAAGATGATTAAAAATCAGTGTTCTAGTTTAAAAACAGCTAAAAACAGTCTGATTTACTTTACAGTACTTGGAAAATATTTTGAGTTTTCATAAGAGAAAGCAAAGGCTATTTGGATGCTAAAGCCTAAATATTGCTTCTTACTAAATTTGAATAGTATAACAGTGCACGAATATCTTTGTCTCCTTGACCTCTTATTTTCTTAGTTCTAGGATAGTTTTTCTTATTTGCATGTGAATGGCAGCAAACTGTATGTTTTAATAATGTTTTCTTCTGAGACTTTGAGTGTCTGTAGTCTCTTAGTTCATTTAGAAAAAACAGTAGAACTCTTTCAGCATTTCTCCAAAAGTACATTTCTCTACTAACAAATCTTTGTTGCTATCTCACAAATAATTTATATATCATGTCTCATGATGCCAATGATTTTTAACAAGCTGGTTATTTAACATAATTTTAAAAACCCTGCCTGTTGTCAGACATATAAAACAAGTATACAGTTTTAATTCTTGTATATTTAATGGGAATTGATGATAAATTCTTGGGTTATTATGCAAAAATTGAAATATAAACCTTTCTCTACATGGTTGATCTATGCATGCATTAGGTAGAACACAGTGGTAGGTGCAATAAATAATTTTGAGATAAATTGGGAAGATACATTTTAAGTTACATCTTGAGTCAACCAAAGAAACAGTACTTAGAATGGAGAAGTGTAATGGAAATTTGGAGATATATGATTTGGACTTGATCAGGGGTAGGCAGACTTTGACTTTTGTGATTTGGTCTGAAGTGCTTGTTAAATGGCTATGAGTAGCTGCAAATATTTCAGCTTATGTGAGTTATGTTCATTCAACAAAGGTGACTTCTAGCAGAGCAGAAGAAAAGAAAGTTTCAAGGAAACTTTCTTTTTTCCCATTGGAGATTGAAATGCTAGCAAGGAAGAAAAAATCTCCAATTGCTAAGTCTTCTAATCAATATTTTTGCTTTAGCAGAAGTAGTTCTAGATTTAGAATACTTCTAGAAACATGAGCTGATTAAATAGTTTCAGTTTTCATAGGTGCCATTATCTAAAACCAGCAATATTGTTATTGCGAGTTTGGGAGGGAGCGTAGATAGTGAGTATTTGTTTGAAGATGGAGAACTTCTCTTTTTTTTTTTTAAAATAAGGATTTTTTACATGGGTAATTGACCTCTGCTAGCATTGACTTTATAAGCAAACTGTTATCTAGGGGCGATATGAAAAAAAAGAAAATGACCTTGGGAAATGATCTGGAGTAAGACCTGCTGGTCTTTGTGCGGGGGCCGGGACAAAATGGTGGTTCTGTCCTTTGAGAATCTCCTTGCACTGGGCTGTTCATGTAGATACAGCCAGACAGTGCCGGGGAAATAAATGAAATATTTTGTTTACAGACATGTCTTTTATGCTGTTTACTGTTCACGCACTGCTTTGAATTTAGATTTTTGTCTCTTGGATTATATTCCTACAACCTTTGAATCATTCACAGATTATAGATTAATTGATTCAAATTCATTACACACAATTTATGTTTACAGCTCTCTTACAAAGTAGCACAATAGTATTGCTTCTACTTTGCAGAATTTAGAGGCAACAATACTGAAATTCTGCCTTGGGTGCCCAAGCAGAAATGCCTCTTTTCTTGGTTTTTTGAAGAGGGTAGCATTTTGGTTTAGAGCTTTGCAGCACATTGGAGGGACCTCCACTTGCAGATGTTGAGGTCACAGTGTGTCTGGGAAGCAGATCTGGAGTTTCTGAGTTTTAGAGAGAAACATGAGAAACAGTGTGATCTACTTGCTTAGTGTAGTGACCTGAGAATCACAGAAGCTGGGTGGCCAAAGTTCCAGGGTCCAAGTTTCATCTGTCAATTGAGTGCATTTCTTGGTTACTGTGTTGGATATTGCAATTTCCAGTGTTATTTCACTTTCGGAAAGAAAACTTGGATGGAAGTGATTGATTAGTTCCTTAGGATTTGCTGGATGAGCCAAGCTGAACATGAAGCCAGTGAAGTGTCGTGATGCCACTGAAGGGGACAAGTCCTCCCATATCAGCATCTCCCTAAGCTCCTGTCCCTCCCTGACTTCTGCAAATCAGTTAAACGCATTAACATGTCAGAAAACAATACAGCTTTTTCTTCTGTTTTAGTTTTCTGGGCCATGTTGCTAAATTTAATTGGCTTATGGAGGTACACAATAAACACCTGTGATGAGAGAAATTAACTACAAGAGAGAAAACACACAAGAGAAAATAATGCCTAATTACTCCTACACCTAACAGTTAACATCTTGTGCAACTCAGTAGCCTAGTTGATTGGTCTAGTACCAATCTTAGGTAAGTTGTCACTCTGTCTTTGCTGTGAGAAGATGATGTATGCCTATTCTGAATTACAGCTTTTTCACCTGCTAAAAATCAATCGTAAATACTGAGATTTGTAGGTTCTAGTATAGTTCTGGAGAGAACATGTTTTAATTTAAAATTATTTCTTAATTGCAATATTCATGCTAATTTTAATCCTCAAGAGCCTTACCTGTTCCTCCCATTTCCTCCAGGCCTAGAATAAAACTGTTTAAGTTCTTATGTGTTAATGGCTTAACGCATTGCCAAGTGCACTGGACATGCTGGTCTCTGGATATACATTCATGCTTCCTCTTGCTCTTCTGGTTTTGCAGCCATGGAATGAGCTCACAGCAAAACTATCCTTTTCCTTGCAGCTTGTTTTCAGGTGAATAAGCCAAACCTGTGAGAACAGGACCAGTGTGCAGCTAGAGGTGAAGATGGTAGTGAGCAGCCAGCTGTTCTCAGAAACAATGAGCTGTTTACATCAGCTGGGACATATAAACTTGAAGGGCTTCTCAACAGGTTGTCTGTTTTGAGTCTGGACACCTCTCATCCACTCATCTCTTTGATTGCTTTGCAGTGCGTTTGCACCATCAGATGAGAAGATGAGAACATAAGAACAATTAACACAGCTTTCCTTTTCCACGATCCTGCACTTACAGCTTTGGCATAATAGCCTGAGCATTCAGAAAGAACAACTGTTGAAATCTAGCATGTTTTTGAAGGTCCATGAGAATATCAATAGAAGAATCTTTCACCCAGGATTATCTTCCTGTTGTTTTCATTGCAAAACTTGAAACTGCTTAGTGCAATGGTAGAATTGTTATAATTCAGAAACCTAACCAAAGATTTTTTTTTTCCCAAAATGGAAATGGTTGAAGACGTTTTGTCACTCTTTCCCACCGCCTTCCATCAGCTGGTGACCTTACTTCTGACACTGAAAAAAATTCAGCCTTCAATTGTTAAAATCAGCCAGGACTCTTAAGTGACAGAAAACAGAATTTTTTGATGGTAGATATTTTTATTAATAGTAAATAATGCTACTTGGACACTTGTAAAAAAACCCCCAGATTTAAAATGGGCTACTTCAGCTTCAAAATGTACAAAGCATTATTTGTATTTTGATTTTTTTGAGATGTTTATCTGAAATGGAGTTAAAATAGTGCTCCTGAAAGTCTCCCCTTCAAAAAGCCTACTTGAGCAGTTGTGCCAGTACACACTTTTGGTCATCTAAATTTAAAACAAGACTTTTGCTAAGAAGGTCAATGTAACTACTTTCCTTTTGATCTTGCATCCTTGTGGGTGCCTGGGTAGTTCTGTAGGAAAAGTTTTACTGAATGAGTCAGTGCACTGAGTCATAGCATGAAGCCTGTAGTGCTGTCGACTAACTAATTGGTAACAGTCTCAAATGTAATTAAAGCACAGTTGTCAGCTCTGTGTTACTGATTGACATCCCACTGAAGTATTTTGTTTTTAGCAACTTAGATTAATTGTTCTTTGCTATTAAAATTTGTGTGTTTTAAGATGTTGTTTCTGTTGAATAGACTTGCCATTGCCATTATCTTTTACTATCCTCTATGATTTTTATAGTACTCAATTTGAATTTTTACTCTCTGTTAGGTCACATATTCAGTAATTATGCTTTTTACCATGCCTGTGCATTTACAGATGTTTAGAGTCCTTTGAGGACTTTTTAAAGTTTTTGTCATTAAGACCTGTCCTATTAGTACTGATTAATGTTTTTTCATTGTTCCTAAACTTTTTAAAGCATCATTCAAAGCTTTTTGAAAAATCAAACTTAAAAATAAATATAGTTTTTGTGTTGTCTTGTAGATTACGTTTTCAGTTTTGCCAGTTTTCACGTCTGATGCTCATCTTGTGTTGTGCCCTGTTTTATAACAATAAATGCCTTTTCTTTGTCCGAGTGTGTGCCCACCATCTCCAGGTAATTAGTGGCGTTTTCCAATATCATTGGAGCCTTTCTTTTTCCTATTCTTCAATCCCTTTGTGTGTGTGTTTCTTACCATCATGCAGCTTGAGGCAAAGGGCTATATGGAGGACATGGGAGAACAGGACATGTCTTGAAGCTGTCTCTTTCATTAAGGAAAATAAAACAACCTTAAAGTATTGGGAGAAAAGCAAGGCTTGAGGGTTTTTTTTCTGGTCATTTGCATTATTAAAGAAAACAAACGTTGCTGGCTTTGTGGAGGACTCCTGCTTGTTCCCACTGAGAACAAGGGAGTGAATACATGAATGGATGGTTGCAACTGAGTTTCTCTTTCTAAAAACTATTGAGACAGTAATTTTGAACTTTAAGAAAGGTCTGTGCTACTTCCATGTGTGATGAATACTGAAGCTGAGATGGTGAACAAACATCTTTTTAGAGATTGGGGGAGGTAGAAGATTCTTTGATTATATATTCTTTTTCTCTTGAACAGTTTTTCTTCTCACTGAAGCTCTTTAGATCGAAAGGTACTGCTAAATCACAAGACCATCAATAATACAGCACTAGTGCACATCAAGAGTGTACCTGACCAAGTATCCAGTCTCTGGCAGTGCCCAACAGTAGGTGCTAATGGAAGCCTAAAAGAAGAGAAAGGGAGAGAATGATTATTTTCTACCTTGTAGTACCTTCACCTGACAAAAGTAATTGAAGGACTTCGTTGCAGGGGGAAAGTTGAGGGTTGTATTTGTATAATATCATTGACATGATGCTTTTTCAAGTTCGGTCTCTCTAAAAAAATGTGTTAAATACTAGACCTCTCCCCACAACACTATTCATAGTTTCAATATTTGCATGAAAGGCACTTTTTTATTTGTTCTAACTTGATGCTTGATAATACCACCAAGTTCCCTGAGCTCTTGTATTTTGAGATAAGTGAATCACACCATCTGCTACAGCTGTATAAAAACAATTTTAATAGTCCTCCACAGAAAACTGCTGGAGCCTTTGGATGCTTTATTGGACCAGAGAGATGTGTCCTAAGGGAATCCTTTTCCACATTTCCTATTTTCTTGTCCTCATCTAAGCCCAGTTTCATATAAAGCAGCAGTGATGGAAGGTGTTCTGTTCTCTCCTGAAATGATCAGTTGGCTCTGAAATTTGTTCTTTGAATGTGATTTTATTGTTTTTCTGGACTGTAGATTTCCCTCATATCAGCTTTCTCCTAGGAATGCAAGGCTTACTGATGCAGTACTTTTTCAGCCACCTTCCTTTCTAAAGGATTTCCTCCTTCATGCATTTTTCCTTTGTTGTCTTTATCTTGGTTTTATCTGATTTTGCTCTTTTGCTAATAGTTTTGTATGTTCCCCAATTTACTCTTATTCTCCATCAAAGTGTTTATTGTTTTGGTTTTGCATGTTATCTAAAATTTAAAAACGAAAATTTTAAGTAGGTTTATGGCTGTAACGCTTTCATGTAGGTATTTGTTCTATTTTATGAAGATACTGAGATGTTTTGAGTATGGTCACCAAAATCATATTTATCCTAGAGACCAGCAATAAAATTAGTTCTTGAAGAGAAAAATGCAGCATATTTCAAAGCATCTCTTTCAATTTGAAAGAAGCAGGAAAGATTTAAAGCAAAGCTTTTACCTGCCTTACCGTCACTGAGGAGAATAAAGCACTGCTTAGAAGTATTCTGTTTCTAGATAAAAATCAGAAAAGTTTAGCTCAAATGGAAGTGGTTTTTTTTGTTTGTTTGCTTTTTTTTGTGCTCTGTGGAAGAAGTTTAAGAAAAGATTTCTGTGGTGGAAACTTGTAGCTTGGACTTTAAACTTAGTAATTTGGGAACTGTTGTATTTTGGTTTGTACAGTAGTACAAGCAAGCTACAGCAGTAGTTTTGGTGATAAAGTTGATTAGTTTGTAAAGTATTAGTCATATAATCCTGGTTATAGTGTTAAAAGTGATGATAGTTTCCTATTTGTTCTCATTCCATTTCTCACACACCATTAGCACATACACTTTTTGGGGTTTAGCACTTCAGAATTCCTTGGGTTGGGTTATTGCTTGGCAGAATCAGTCTGTTCTGAGTTGGGGTACTGAAGATGAAGAAACAAGATTCTTCACCTGTTGATGGGATTTTTGTACAGAAGTCTGGAGAATCTCCCACTCAGTAGTGGGATTGTCATTTGCTTTAGGTAGAGGAACTTTTCAGGAGTGTTTATATGCACAAGTCAATAATTCATGCTTTTTGAATTGTGTGGGTCAATGCTTTCTTTGTGGCACAAGAAATAATTAATGGTGATAATATACTTAGTAGAACACTTAGGTGTTTAGAGGTTGTCTTCTGCGTACATTGACATTGCATGTTACAGTCAATGGTTTTGCCTTGCTGTAGTAGATGGATTGCTTTTACAAATGTTGCACAAAATTTCTAGTGGATTAGTTTGCTCTTCCAGGCAGGAAAAGAAAAAATTAAAATCACTAAGTGGCATCAGTAGCACCAGTCTTGGAAGTGTTTGTTAGTCTTTTATCTGCTGGTAGAGAGAATAATTAGAGACACAAGACTTCATTTCAGCAAAGGTTATAAAAAATTCTGTCCTGTTGACCTGTCTCTGAGTGGGCATGAGTAAGTTCTCAGAACCTGATGGAGCTGGCATTTGGAAAATCCAGAAGATAAATTTTAACACCTACTAGGGCATTAAACAATTAAGATACCAACTTTAGAATAGTTTCAGACCATATTAGTTAAAATAATTTAACTTATTAACTTAATAATTTAACAGTCCAGTAAGTACACTTGGAAACATATTCTTAGTCCTGTGGTTCTTATGGTTCTGTAAAGCAAAAATTCTGTGGCAGTTCCCAGACAGGTGCAGAGTTATGCAAGGTGCTGAGTCCTGGCTACTATTTACCAGGCACTGCCTGTTACTAGACAGCATCCTCAGGGAGGAGGAGAGAAGCAGAGTAACAGGCATCATGGCCATTCAGACTGCATCTGAACCACAGGAACAACCTCTGCCAGTAGCAGTTGCGCCTATACTGATAAATCAAAGACCAAATCAGATTGCCTAGTGGGGAATGAAGAGGAAACAAGGTCCTCAGAAAAGGCAGGGCCAGGAATAATTCTGATTCCTATCCCCAGGCGAACTCCAAGATATACAAAAATATTTCAGCTGCCAGTCACATGAGACCCTGGTGTCCTGGCTGCTCCAGTGCTGGGATATTGCAACCCAAAATATCAAAGTAGATGGTAGCAAAGCAACTGGGATCCCTGTCATTGACAGGGGGATTGGGAAGAGGACAGAAACTCTCAGCCTCTGGAGGTGACTCCTGTCAAGCGTGAGGAAAATGTGTCTTTTCAAGGATGATATATCAGTGCACTGAGACAAGTTGAACATGGTGGAGAAGAGTATCCAGTACCTGAGAGAATAAGTTGTGCTGGAGATACTGTAGAAGGATTCATATAATGAGCAGTCCCCTGTAAATGCAGATGAAGTCCGGTGTACACAGATGTTCCTGTGGAGTGCACCATCACTATATGCCGACAGATTGGCAGTGATGTTGTGGAAAGAACAGCAACGTGCAGATGATTTGATTACCAGACTGTATGAAGAATGTCTCTCTTTCCCTCTACAGGCCTGTGTCTCATCTGTGGAAAGACTGTCAAAGGGCTTCTAGAAATTTAAAGAGGACTCCCGGGAATTTAGAAAAGAAGTGTCACATGCCCCACCAGACCAGAGTCTGCTATTGGGAGGAAGCACCCCCTGCTTGAGAGAGAGGGTACACACCTGTGGATTTACCTGCCTGACCACAGAGAGGAAGAGGGGTGGAAAGCCTTGCCTTTGCCCTAGCAGCATGGGTACATGAGTTGAGAGGAGGAACAATCACTGCAGGAAATTCTTCAAGAATAAATGCTGTTGCAGTTTCCATGGGGCAAGTCCTCAGGTCCTCAGACAGAATAAAAAGGCTGATGTTACTTCTGATCCTCTCAAAAGGATGTCCAGTTCATTTCTACAAGAAGTGAGCAATGACTACTATGACTAGAACTTAGAGAGACCCTGCCTCGAGCTAGGTGGGGAAAAGGGAAAACAGATCTCTTGGACTGTGTGGACCCGATGGTCTGGCAAATCAGACCCACAAGAGTATAAGGCTTTAGGTGACACCTCTGGGCAGGTGTCATTCTGTATGGGCAGAATCCATCTCTATTTCTGGGGTGACAGGGGGATCCCAACAGCTGCCTGTACTGGAAGTTGAAGTGATCCTGACTGAGAGTGAATGGCAAAATGCTCCATTGTGACAGGCCCAGAGGCCCTGTGCCTCCTTGGCGTAGATTATCTGAAGAGAGAGTATTTCAAGGGCCTAGAAGGCATTGCTGGGCTTTTGGGATAGCTGCTGTGTAGACAGAGGAAATTAGACAACTGAATTAATACCGTGCATGGTCTCTCAGACGACCCTTTTGCTATGAGATTGTTGAGGGTGGAAGAACAACAGGCACCAATTGCTCCCACAGCAGTGCACCATCAACAACACTGCACCAACCGGGACTCTGTAACCCCCACCAGAGATATTTCATGAACTAGAGAGCCAGAGTGGTCAGCAAGACTCTCTCATGCTTTAAAAGTCCTTCATTGCCAGTGCCCAAGTCCAGTGGAGGGTGGAGACTGACAGTAGACTGTTGTGGCCTGAATGAAGTTACACCATCACTGAGTGCTGCTGTGCTGGACATGCTGGAACTTCAGTACAAAATGGGGTTCAAGGAAGAAAAGTGGTGCCACCGTTGACACTGCTAATGTGTTTTTCTCCATTCCTCTGGCAGCAGAGTACAGGCCACAGTTTGCTTTCACCTGGAGAGGTGTCCAGTACACCTGGAACTGACTGGCCCAGGGGGGAAACACAACCTGACTGTTTAAAAAGTTTAAGAGTCTCCGTGATTCCTTTGCAATACTGGTGACTTGTGTGGTGTTCATGGAACATGTTCTATTTGATTCCTCTGGGAAGTAACCATTAAACCTCATTTCTGGAGCTGACCAGATTTTCATAGCGGCAAATTAGAGCAAATGATAATGCTGAAAGAGCAAAAATACTAAAAATAATGTTCCTTTTCAGGCAAATTTACTTGGCAAATACATTTTTCTGTCTTTTGTTTCTTAATTTTATTGGTCCCATTCAACACATTTGTTTGCTGAAAAGTTCCGGTGCAAATATTTGATGCCTTCAGTGCTTTCAATGTCTGAATATTTTTCGTAATTTAGTGGTGATTAGCATTTGTTTGGTGTGTGGGGTTTTTTTGTGATTCTGTAGGTGATGTTTACATTATGTTTAGAGATGTCCCTTTTTTACTGTTTATATTCCTAATTTCAAAGATTAAAAAATGCCTATATATCTTGACCAGAATAGTTGGAGAATGTATTTGTGCTTATCTGTTAGTTAAGGGACTTACTGTCTGTTCTATACTTAATTATACTTAATTTTGCAATGCCTGTGTAAGTGCTGTCTCTTTGTCAAAGTGAGGCACATTTTCTGTGTTACTGTAATGTGGAAATTTGCAGTCTTTGTTCTTGTACAAGTTTCAAAATTAGTTAGTTTCCCTGCTTTCTTAACCAGAAGCTGTATCAAATTGCTTGGATTTTCTAAAGGATCTTTGTAGGTTCATATCCTGCAATGTGACATGTTACTTTTTTTAGCAGAAGTACAGTACCTGTTGAATAGAGTAGGGTGAAATTTTCTTTTTTCTGTTTTTGCTGAGCTGTTTTCATGCAGATCCTATACATGAGAATAAAATTTATGATTACTGATGCTGTCAAAATAATTTGCAGTCTGGGATGATAAGGGATATAGATTTTTGGTAATGGGATGTGACTTCTTAAGAAGAATTGCCAATAATAATTGGCAGTGTAGTGTAGATGTATATGTGACACTGACAAGCTTCCCTCCCATGTTGCATCCTGTAAGGGATGCTGATAGTGAGACTTGATCCAGTTTTCATACCTGATATCCTCTGGTTCATTTCATTTTAAACCTGAGCAACCGGAACATGGCAACAGGAAACCAGTCCTCTAGTCTTTATGCCAATTTTTGAATTAAATGTTATTTAATGGTTTCTGGAGAAAATGTCTGTAAGTGCAGGCATCATATTAAAATTAACGTTCAAACTATTTTCTGTTGTTAAATTTGTACTTCAGCTTTTTTTTAGGAAGCAGAATGGGATCGAAGCATAGAAAAAATCTTCTCTTTTTGAAGTAGTTTTTTAAAATGGAATTTAATAATCTTACAACAGTCATGGTTTCCAAATGTTGGAAGAGAAAATGCTGATTAACAGGGTCAGCTGAAGTTTCAGTAATGTAAGAGTTTGTCAAAGTGGACTCAGTGAAGCATACACTTCAGATTCTTGTGGACAGAATTCCATTCCTCAGTGATATGTATGTATTTATATATATTAAA
>VZDJ01000133.1:867354-894400 GCA_008694505.1 Cyanoderma ruficeps
ATATATATATATATATATAGTACTATACTACCAGGAAGAGTGGACAACATTGATTTATTAAAAAAATACAGATATTGATCTAGTATCAGTACAGTTTAAAGTTAGAAAGTGTACGTTTATTACAACACCACGTGCGAGATAACTCCCTAATACACACTGCAATTTACAGATGATCACAGAGTCCTTTTTTTACAGAAGTATCGAATACCCAAACCACAAATGCATATTTATAAGCCTGATACCTCCCATTCTCCACTTTGTATGGTAATTAGCTACAAAGCTATTAAGCTTGCATAGTTTGTTCCTTGAAATGGGTTGGTGGTCCCTTTCATGGGGAGGGGTCCTAGAATGAGGAAGTAAACTAAGTCTTCCTCATTCTGCCCTTTCTACCTTTTCAATGCAGATGTGACAAATGAGACCCTGGAGGAACTCCTAGTTTCCTGTCTCCCTGACTGTTTGATGGGTTTCTGAACATAGAAGGTTTGCAATTGTCCTGTGTTCCTGAATTCTGTTTATCAGATTCTCTGTTTCTCGTTACAAACACAGCTAAACAAACATAAAGTTGACAAGCAATTGGTTGTTTAGATCAGGGGTAGCTATCCCAGATCCGGTTTCTTTCAACTAACTATTAACTTTTAATTTTAGCAGAGCCTATCTATCTACTTTAATTAATTCCAGCAAAGGTTATCTCTAGCTAAAATCTTAACTTTTCTAAAATCCTTAATTCTTTGAAGTTTGTGTCTCAACACATACATTGTTATGGAAAATAAGTTTCATGTATGATTTATAGGTCATGACTGCTGTAGAGGCAAACATGACTAGCGTGTCGCTTTTAGGAAAGGTTAAACTGACCAGAGGTATTAGGATTTGATTTTTTTTTGTTCAATTAACCTTTATTGAGTTCTAATTTGCCTTTTGATTTGTCCAACTGCACTTAGTTGTTTTTTGTGACTTCCCTGCCCCTCCTCTCTGTTTTATCAGTAGTACTTGACTTTGCCATTTTTTTCCCATGAATTTTGGTACAATTTCTGAGCTGTTCGTAATTCCAAGTTGTGCTGTTGCCCTCCTCTGTAGCTCTGGTATGTTGTAATTTTATTACTTGCTGCTGAATAACATCTGCAAGATAGTGAATGATTTATCATGGACAGAAAAGAAATAATGGTGCTAGGGTTTGCATTAAGGTATTTAACTTTTCCATATAGTGATTTTTAGGATGATGACATACCTATGGTATTTAGAGTAGACCTTAGTATTCTTGAGTGATTCCACTCTTTGAAGGAAATTGGAAGACAATTGAGATTGGTCAGCAACACCTCTTGTGTGCTCTCCTTTGTATGTTGTTTGTATAAGCAGAGTAACTGGGTGTACCCATTGGATGAGGATGTTGTGTGGCTAAATATAGTGTGTGTTCAAAATAGAAGAATGCTCCCATCTTAAAATAAGCTTAATAACATAAGGAATTGTGTAAGAGTTCATTAGGAAAAAAATGTATACCGTTAACATAAACTTTTAATCCTGTATCCTGTTTGAGCTATTAAATGTCTAACATGGATTAGACCACACTTGGTGGCTCAGATTCTGCTTGTCGAAGAGATGATTTAAAATTATAATTGCTTTTTAATTTTTCTTTTCTTATGCAGCTAGTTTTTGGATGAAAATACAGGGTAAATCTAAGTTGCAAAACTCACAGACCCATCTAGTTGTGCATGTTGATTCCAAGACAGCTAAGCACTGTAGGTCTGAAGATAAACACGTTTAATTGCTTGGCGCTGAGGGAGATGACTGCTTATCTGTAATTACATGGAATTGGTACTGTTATCTGTATGGTCTTTCCTACTCTGTCATACTAATTTGTTTGATCTTGAATTAGATAACAGGTTTGTTTGGAAAGAACTCTATTGTCTGTGTGTACAGATCATAAAGCAAGTTAGTTTTGCTAATGATAATTCCTTTGGTCTCTAATAAAGGATCACGGCATACAAGCATCATTATACAAAACTGAGTAAAACAATTTGCTTTCAGGCAATAAGTAATAGACAAAGGGGAGCAAGAAAGTTTGCTGTATTTATACTCTTTCTTCTTGTAGTAAAAGCTGTCTTATTTTCTGTGTGTTTCTAGGGATTTTTAAAACAGTTTTTTACAGTAAGATGTTAAATATCATTGGGCCCGCTTGTGTTTTCAAGCAATGCTATGTTAGAAGCGGTTGATTAAACTACTGTTTATATCTAATCTATGTAATTTAGTTAGATGTAGTTGCTCTCTGCTTGCTTCAGCTGCTAACAATCAACAGATTTGAGCCAAACCAGCCCCTCCTTGTGTAGCATATTGCCACAGGCAGTACTTTGTTGGTAAACGAGGAGTGTTATCAGAGAGCGAAGTTTGGTATGTTGCCTCTTTCCAGTTTTTGGTTTATGATAGTATCTATATACTGTCATGTTGAAATGCAGCCAATTAGTTCAACAACTTCAGTGTAAAATGTGATTTATTATGTTCTTAATCCACTTGTTTATTCTTTTTGTAATTAACATCTGAACTTCTTATTAAAAAAAAAAATAAAACCTCCCCTCCCAAAATGTGTGTAATATAGTCGTGCCATTGTATTCTGTGATTTCCACCATGCATTCTATATTAAAGTACACAGGTGATAGAATTGAGAGTGTTTTTGCCTTAAAATGGAAGTAAGGGACCCTTGTTCAGATGGCAGATTGTGCATGCATGTTCTTTTTCACTGACATATATCAACACTTTAAAGATATTTTATTACTCTAATTGCATGCTGCTAAGGCTTCTTCCACGAATATTGAACCACCTGTGCAGTTTCCACAAGAGGTTGGGAATTCCTAGTGTTCGATTTTATGCTCTGAGGGGCCAAGCAGGTGCCTTCTCTAATCAATAGATTATAGGAAAACTGTATAGTTCCACAAGGTTTTTATGCTCGTTATTTTTGTCAGGGGTAAATGACAATTTTTGTTTTGATTGCTGTATTAATGTAATAAAGAGTGTAAAAGTAAATTACAAGTCATGCTGTTCTCACTAGGACTTCGAACTCGTATTTATGGTAGGAAATTAATCTGGTTTTAATTGCCTGTGAGTCTGAAGCATGTTCCTTTTTGTAAGGCTGATCTCACATAAATATAAATCAGTAACTGCCTGTTCTTTAATTATGTATTAGTGTATTGTATCTGCATACTAGATGAGAATATGAGCATCTCCAGTTACAGTGTATTGGAGGTCATTAAATCTTCTCTGTTTGATGAAGTTTAGTAGCACTGCATTTCTAAATACTGAAAAATGAACTATGTTGCTAGTTTTAGAGTATGACTGTGTTTAGCTACAGTTCGAGAGTTACTTTATCAGTAAAGGTATAGGTTTTTTTACAATATGGCAAACAATTGCTTTAAAATATACTATACAATTACAAAAATATTTTTAAAGTCATTAGATTATTTGAAGATAATTTAAGATAATTTTAAATAAGATATTTTAATGTAAAATAAAAAATAAAGTATTTAAAATAATTTTTGGTATTTCACTAATATGTGGCAGAATTCTACCATGGTCCAAAATGATTCTGTTAATTTTTTGAAAAGAGGACTAATGTAACCTGCATTCTTGGTAGCAGTGTCTCTTCTTCTCTTGCCATTTTATACTTGATCCTGCCAAGGAAAAACATTGTTGTCTTTTCTGAATTCATACCGTGACAAAGACTTCAATTACATGATAACTTTCTTATGAAAAGGGACTTCTGTTGCATATTTTAAAAAAACCCCAAAAACCACCAAAACTTCATGTTGTTTGGGGGCTAATGTTTCCAGAAAGATGACAAGGTCCCATGTTACTTTGGGTTTCTACATGTATAATTAAAACTTCAACCTTTGGATGGTGAGATTCAGACGTCTATTTTTAAAATGTTTGTATATGAGTTACAAAGAATGAAAATAAGTAGAGAGAGAAGGAGAGAAGAGAATTTGCTGTGTTGGTTACTGGAAGAACAGTTAATAAACTTACTGCATGAATGATGTTAAAACCAAATTGGAGATTATTCCCAGATGACTGCCTTTTGACTTTCTCTTGTAGAAGAATAATGTATTTGAAATTTATTTGAAAATCTGTTGAGGTTTAATCAGTAGGGAATTTTAAGTGAAATAATATGAGAAAACTTCTTAAAATGTTTGGATGAGTAGATTTTTTTATGTTGAGAGTAAATTACTGTTAGCGGCAACTTTCATTAGTACTATAACTTCGTACAACTTACGATCTTGGAGTTACACTTCAGCCAAAGATGAACGATGGAAATACATAATATTTCAAGGAGATTTTATTCTTCTGGAGAGGGCTGTGGATGTTGGTTGGGGTTTTTTGTGCGTTTGTGATTTTTTTTTAAATTGGTTGGGGTTTTATTTTTTTACTCTTGTATGTTTAGAATAAATTGAGCATATATTAGCATTTTTATTTTCCTATAAACGTACAATTAGAAGAAAGGACTGCTATTAATAAGTATTATTTATAATGCAATGAAGATAATTTTTAGCTATTGACCGGAGTATATTTGTGAGATTTCTACGCACTGTAGGGTTTTAAGCATGCTAGTCTGTTCACAGTTGTAAGCTGAGTCCAGCCATGAACTTCAGTTGACAGAAAAAAGACTCCATATGTCTTTCAGACGAAAAGTGATCCTACTTCCATTAGTCTCTTTTAAATAGATTGTTTGTTACCATAATAAGATGTTCCAAAGTCAACACCGACCTTTTGGATTGTTCTGTGTAACTGAGCTGGTGTAAGTGAGTTTACCTGTGTGTGACTTTGCACTGGCACTGCAATTAATAGGTTTGGAGGGGTTTTTTTTTGATTTGTAAATGCTCATTTATGTAAGTTTTTAAAGAAGTGTTTTTTATTTTTATTCTTACATAAATATATTCGCAGTGACCTAAGGGGAATGGTTCAAAGTTCCTTTTGTACTACATTCTTTTATTTGCTGCACACAGTGACCACCAGAGTTTGTTCAGAAATAATTGTAAGCAACTTAAAATGCCTGAAAAAGATTCTGTGTAAGGAGATTTGGAATTATTTCTGTTTTTTTCTCTGGCAAAACTATACCTTTAAAGTGCCTTTAAAATTATTACACAATTGAAATTTAGCTTCCTGTTGGTTATTATAATTTTCTGAACTTGTTCAGAGCATGTGTTAAGAAAAGGCATTTTTTTTCCTTTTCTGGTATATTTGGTCATGATCTGTCCAAACAGCTCCAAGACATGTGGCTTCAAAAGTGATACGCTGCCGAACAAAGATTTTCTGCATATATCTCACATAATAATTTTAGACTCATATGTTTTGCTGTACTTTGCAAAAACTGATATGAAAATTTCTTTGAAAAAGCTCACAGTCCATGTAGGAAAGAAGATGAAATGATGAAATCGTGATTGGCTGCTTTAGTGGGAAAATGTTGACAGAATTACATGTACTGCATATATGGTTCTGTAAGAAGTGCAAATGTTGAATACCTGGTAAGTGTTTAGGTGAATTTTTTTTTTTTAATGTCAAAAACTTGGCTTTTCAATTACGGTTTTTAGCATATCTAAACAATACTTTTAACATGTTTGTCATGTCAGAGAGCCCTAGGGGATAATCTGTACTGACATAATTTGATTCAAAATCAAGGTTGTGGAAACCTTGATTGTAGGCTTGGGTTGTGCATGCCTTGGAGGTGACCTGGAGAAAGAGGGTAGGAGAAATGTAGTGTTTATTTTGTTGGAAAAAAAATTCAGCAGCAAATGAGGTGTAGATCAGATATTAAGGTGAAAATACATAAACCTGACACTTTTGCTTTCTTTTAAAATACTTTGCTGCTGAACAGGTGTTCTTCCTTTCATTCAGTATTTTATGAAAACATCTGCATTAGAGCATAACATGCTCTCAGAATAATTAGATTTTCTGTTAATTAAAAAGCATTTTCTGTAGCAGGTATGTGATTTTGGGAGTGTGATAATGCTTTCAATCACGTTGGTCCCAGAAATAGCCTAACTGGCTTATATGTTTGTGGAAAATCACACTGTGAAAGGCCAGTGCCACAAAGGAGAAAGAGGAGTCCTGCAAGAATCAACTTTGTCTGAATAACGCGAGACAGTCCACTAGGCCATAACCCTGTGGCATCTCTATCAAGATTTTGGAGGACTCAGCCTCCTTTTATCCTAAACTCCCAGCCGCATGTTGCCCTCCTCCTTTCCCTGTTGGCTGAGGGACCAGGACAGTGAAGTGTTCCGGGACTGCCTACCAGGTATTCCTCCTGGAATATCTATCCTCCCCACATCATGCATTGTATCACCATTAAAATGAGTTTTCAGCCCACCTTGGGCTGAGAAGTTAATATTTGTAAGTCTATTGACCCTATGCACTTTCCCCCTGTAGTTCAGAAATTCAGTGTGCTGGGCTCTGCAACAAACTTGCTTGGCTTGATGTTCATGAAAACCCTTACAGCTGCTCTTACAGGGCCTGATTGGTCCATTCAGATCGAGTCATTTGTGAAGATATTAACACCCATTTCTGCTGTCATGTGAAACTAACACCTTACAGTGTTAAGGCAGTGGGGTGAAATAAGTTTTAGAGCTCCATGGTACTTGGTTTTCCAGCTTCTGCAGCCTGAATTAATTTTCATTGTACGGCATATGATGCATATATGCACAGTTTAATGTTAGTGAAAAGCATTAACTTCAGTTTTTGAAGAAGGGAGATTAATTTGGACAAAATGGTTCTGTCTACTTTTTCGTTCTTGTTATAGAAAGCTAGTTGTATCATTACGTAGTATTTAAAGTTACTGAACGTGTTTTTAGTGTTTGTTGGTATGCATGTACTGAATGGAACTATATATATATAATCTCCTTGTGCATTAAAAATTGTATTAAAAAGAAAATAGCCATATTTTTCTGTTCCTAGAATTATCATGTAGCATGTTGCTGCCGGCTGCGACATGGGAAATTTTTTTCTGAAAGCATTTTTGTTTCTCTGTCCACTTGGGCAATTATCTTAAAATTAAAGTGCTTCAATATCTCCATAGATTCCTGTTTTTTAAGGTGCATCATGGTGAATTCAAAGCATTTTGATGAAGTAATAAAGAAGTGAAATTAAAGAAAAACCTCAGCAATATACAAATCCTTGTACATTTTGGCCATATCCTAAAGAATGTCAGAATAGCTGTTACAAAGGCCTGAATGAAATGTTAGTGACTTAATTTGGGTAAATAGTATGGATTTCAAAGCAACATAATCTTTTTTCCTGTCTTCTGCCATATTAACCAGATGCATTTTAGGATGAAAAATTTTTGCTTATCCACTGAACTTGGACTTTGTCTTCTATTGATATTCAGAAAACTAGCTGGAATATGATGAGGCATATTATTTGTTGTCATTAATTACTACTGCTAGCTGGGAAGAAGGAGGCAGCAAATCAGAACAATTCTAGGTTGATAAGTTTGGTTTTTTAAGTACGGACTTTTTCAAATGGTAGTTCTTCCTGGTAGGAAGATTTTGTGTGTCTCTGTGTGTGTGAATCTATGCATACACTAGTTATGTTCTTATTGATGGTCTGGTGGGGTCAGACCTGGTGTATTTGCTCCCTGAGGTTTCCCTTTGTTCTCCATGCATACCAGTCTTAATATTTGTAATTCTGCATGGAGACTGATTGTGGAGTGAACTGCCGTTTTGGGAAGGTTGCCTTCTTAAAGCTGTGTTTGCCGCTGTCTCCTACCAGATGCCTATTTAGGACTTTGGGTATTGTAAGTCTCACCTGTTGACTCGAATAGGAATGGCTGTCTGTTTAGTGGTTCCCTGTAGTATAAGTTCTTTTTCATGTTGTTGTTTAACAGAATCCCTGTATTTGGACGACTAGAAGAAAATAAGTTGAAGTTTGGATTTATTTTTCCTTCCTCTTAGAAGGAAAGGAGTATAGATTGCATTTGTCCTTCTGATTAACTTTCTCTCTGTGTTTATTGAAACTATAGGTTCAGTGAGGTGGGTTTTGACAAAGCACTGAAAATTAATTCTCAATTTTGAGCTTTGCAGAAGGAAAAAATACTGAGGAACTGAGAAGAGCAGTAGACTTTCAAGTATATGGCCAAACAATGTTCTGTGTAGTTTGTTCAAGAAACACTGACAACAGTAACTATTTTTAAGATGTCTCTATTCAAGCCTTTGCGGTGATTAGTTGTGAAAGATGTGATAATAAAAAAATAAAGCTATTTCTTGGGAAAAAAAAAATCACTGCTAGAAAAAGCTTCTCAGAGAATTTGTTGTCACTGCTCCCCACTTCAATTCAGCTTCTTCTACTTTGTGTGTATTAAATAGTTGAGTGTCTTAAAATAGTAAGCTGTAGAAAATTCAAGGTGTTTGAACATGAGGTCAGATATATTTTATTGCACTTAGAGTTGATACTTGAAAAATAAAGCAGATTGGAAAACAAGTTGTGTTGTGACAATGAACAATTTCTGTTGTGAATAATAAGAAAATTCAGAAAACAAGTTTAGAGAACATGACTCATCATAGAAACACCAGAAGAATGAAGCAGCAAAAAGCATCTTGCAACGTGTTGATTATTTTGTTTATATTACTTTTCTGTTCTCAGGATTTTTTTTCCACAGAGATGGAATAGATACAAATAAAGTAAGAATGAATACTTTGATACAGACCAACAGTGCCTGGCAATGCAGTAGTAAATATTTATTGTTAGCCTTAACAAACATCCTAGTATTTTAACCTTTGCATTTTTAAGCAAACACTAGCTCTCATTTCAAGTATGAAAACTCTATTATTGTGAAAAATGTTGGCTTGTCATCCCACTGAGAAAGATCAGTAAAAGCAGAGACAAGCACTGTGATATAGCTTTGATTGGCTTGGAATACACTAGTTGATGGTGGCTTTAATATTACAGAAATATTACAGAGCCTGTTTCTTGCTCATCATGTAACCATTGCTCTCATCATGTAACCATTCATTTTTGTGAACTTGCTTTTGTTAGACTATTCAGTATAATAATACTCCAAAAATAAATATTGTTACTTTGACATTTGCATGAATGTCAATTGCATGAAAGAGTCTCCATTTTATTTTTCTTTCTTCAGGCAGCAGTTTCTGGGTGTTTCCTTTTCTTCTAACGAGCTAAAAAGTTAGGCAACATAGCTTAGATGTAGGGTGGCTGTTCTTCAGTTTTTCTTTGTAGTATGTTTTAAATAGATCACTGTTCTGTTTGTTTTGGTTTTTTTCCCCAAGCCAGTAAAAGATGGAATGAGTGCCATTTTCAAAACAAATATGTTATACAAGTTTTCTGAAAATATTCTAATTTCATAATTGCTAAAACTGAAAATATACTAATTTCATAATTGACATTCTTTGTAAATCTTTCTTTTTTCTTCTGGAAGGTGAACCATGAATGGTGAGGTACCGGGGCTGTGTTCTTGGCTGTTGCAGCAGTGTTTGTGGGTATATTTCCTTTCTCCCGCAGGAAAGTTCTGTGATTCTAGTTTATCATTTTATGAAGCCCTGTTTTGGGTGGGAAGTCCTCCATTAGGCATGTATCACTGTTAAAATGTTATATATAGTAGTGATATGGGCAGAGTGTGTGATTTTTGCAAGTTAATTTTTCTTCTGCTCATATTTTAAACTTGGCATTCATATTGTTTTCTATTCTGAAAACAGCATTACTTGGTTTTTTTGCGCCTCAGGAAGTATATCTTTCCCATTAGGTAAGAGAGGTAACTGATTAGGTAGGATTCTTTTTCCTTTTTTTGGCTATTAAGTAAGCTTTGAGTAACATTTTCCTCTGAAAACTACATCTGGACTGATTTTGATACATAAGACTGCAAATGGCAAAATTTAATGAGTTTTACATTATGTAGAGATCACGCACTGTAATTTATGTAGTATTTTCTTTCCACGACATGATAGCTGTCTTCATTGCATTCTAAGTTTGATGATTCTTATGACCATTTAATTTGGGAGGAGTACTGCAGAATGTTCTACTCAGTATACTTGAATGGCTACCATTCAATGAAATGTTTCTTTAGACAAGAAGGGGACAAATGCCAACAACAGGATACAAGAGTATCAGAGGGGAATAATTGTGCAGTTGTCTCTTCTGTGGTTGTGTATTACATTATTGAAGGAAGTGCAAAACAGGATTGGAGGAAGGAACAGCATTTTCCTGTGAATGCTGTTTTGAGGCTGGTTTTTATTTATTTTATTTTTAATCAGAGATCTTGGAGGTAAGGTAGTTTAGGTGATCACACTTGCTGAAGGCACACAAGATGATCATTGACTTTTTTTTAAATCAAAAAAGTGAATAAACAGAACTGGGGATTGAATAAATAATTATGCAGTGCAAGATCACTTTATGGGGAATAACAGTCTTTCTGTTTTTAGAAGAAATTAATTTTATGTGTTGGAAAGAGCCTTGGCAAATGCCTTATGTTTGCTAGTTTGTTGTAATGTATGAATGATCTTTTGGTATCATGTGTGAACAAGGTGAGATAGTTTGTCTAGACAAAAAGGTAAATGACAGGAATTTTCATGTGGTCAGGAATGGAAAAGAGGGGGACTGCTCATGAAGTACTGATACCCAGCATAGATGATTGTTTGGCATAAAACTTGTCCTATATTGTAACTCAGTATGAGTTAGGTATTTTGTACAATTTGCCGGAGTCTCTTGGAGATATTGTCCAATATGTTGAAGTCTTCTTTCAGACAATGTCAGGGTTGTGAGAGGAAGAAAAAACCATTTTTTGAAAGGTCATCTGATGGAATGCTTGCGATAACTAAGGTTAGTAGGGGAAAATAAAGTTGGACATCTAAAGGATCAAATTACTTAAAAAAGAATATAAAGTTCTTGCCTTTAAAAAAAGAAAGAGGAAAGTGGAAAATACTGGGATAGTGAGTTTTTAAAAATTAGTATTATGTAGTTTCAATTTATGTGTCACATTTGAGTTTCAGTTTTTTGTAAGGTCTTCAATCTCACATTGTTACACAGCAAAGGAAAAATAATCATAAAGGCTATTAAGTGTTGTGGAGTAAACTTTATTACATGTGGAACATAATCATTAGAGGAATTACAGATCACTCATAGTAAAATGAAATGCTTAAGAGGTATTTATTATGAGAACTTTTCAGTAAAAACTCTTGTGTACTAAAATGGAGAACTCAAACTCTTGGTACCTCTTTAACTATACTAGACCAAGTTGTAAAATGAAAGCTGTGAAATTTTTGTTAGTTGCTGTCTGTATGTCATGAAAGAGCCAAATTGTTTCTAAAATGTACAGTCACAAACTGATTATAAAATTCCCAAGGGGACTCTGATGGGACTATCATAACTTAACAATGGAATGGTGAGTCATTGCAGGAGAAATTCATGTAATCATCTTTTCCAGTATTTATAGGACCAGGAGGATAAAATGTCATTTAATTTTATTTGATTAAAAACTAGTAGGTAAGAGAGAAAGAGGAAGAAAAAAATGATGCATCTTTTATTTCAGGCATGAAAGATGGATGGAATATATAAGAAGCATATTATGAAGCAGGATATTACAGTGATTAATTTCAAATCTGCTCAATGCTCCAAAACGGTCATGTTAATATCTTAATCATTCTATTTGATAACTTAAGTTGCTAGGGGTTTTTTTAGGCTCCAAATGCGAAGTGTAGCTTTTGAGTGGAACAACTAGATTATGAGGAATTGAATGTGGATTGAATCAGAGCTGTATCCTCCTATATGTAGTGCTCTCAGGTTTAAGATCATGTCTACTGTTGCTTAAAAGTTTGGTTGGTTTGTGTTTGTTCCTTCAGAAAGGGCAGTGGAATTCATTGAGCATGTGTTCATTCGCAGTAGGTGCTTGCATGGATTCTTAACTAAAGCTTTTCAATGCTGTTACAATATTGAGAGTTTGTCACTATGTCATGGTACAATGACCCCTATCCTTTTTCTTCTCTTCTTTGCATTGCTAGTATTTTTTTTTTTGTGGTTTACTTTCAAGATCTTCTGTATTGTTCATTAATAAGCAGCATGTATAAATGCCTTGTCAAGCTTAAAGTTTATTAAATTTAAAATGAATGAAAGCAGAAGCCAATATCTGTGAGGAAAGGTGAGACTATTAAAATGTAAGTATCCTTGAATGAGCTATAAGATCTTCAAAAATTTATCTGGAAATAAAACTCTCAATGTTACATATTACTTAAGAAAGCAAAATTGGCTGGATATTTGGCCAAAAAAGGTGCCTAATTTATCTTTTCCTATTCTGCTGTTCAAACATGATGAAACAAAGGACTTTCTCTGGAATATAGAAGTGTTGGTGAAAGGAGGATCTTCTTGAATCTGTTCAATACTTTCTAGAGATGACCAAAGAACAGTTAGATGTTTAGAAGACAAACAGACATGCAAGAAATAAACAAGTAGTTAAACATATTAGTGGGAAAAGACTATTTTCTGGAAATTCATGTTACTAGTGAGTTTAAGTGGAATAAAATTATTATTCCAAAGTAATTTTTTGTAAAGATAGAAATAACTGTTCTGACAATTCCTATACCTTCTGTGACTCTTTCTGCCAATGCCACAGGTCTGTTTTAGGAAACACAATGCTGATGGTTTTGAAAATTTTTGTTCTAGTTTTCTAGCTGTGAAAAAGAATAAGAGCATTTGTTTGTTTTTTTAACAAAACAAAACAACCAAACCTAACCATGAAAACGTGACTCATGCTGATTAAACTTTTTTTTTTACCCAGAGGAATTATGATGCAATTTAGATTGGTTTTGATTGTAATGTGTTGCTGCAGAATAAGTGCAATCCTGAATGACACTTGGGACTCTGTGATTAAGTTTTTTGAGTGCATTTCTGAGTGCGTTAATCTTATGCAAAAAAAAAAAAAAAAGGTGATTTTAATTTTCTGTTGCTCCTTTACATATTTCTAAAGGGATTTTTCTAAATGAATTTCCCTACAGAACTAGAATATAAAAAATTAGAGGTCTGTTTATTGCTTATGTACATTAGTTCTGGTAAGGATTAAATGGAAATAACTTGAGTGGAAATCAAAGCATAACAAATATAACCTGGAAATTTTAAAAGCAATTTAAGAGCATTTGTAGATTTTCTAGAATTTATGGTCGTTTTTGCAATTTTCTAAGCTAAATGCAGAGTTAAAAATTACATTTTTATATTAATAATTTTCATTGAAGGGCGCTAATAAAAAAGTAGTTAAATTAATATCCCACTCCACAGCCAGTATTGGATTTTTACAGGTGTAGTAGAAGTAACAGTAAAATGGAAAGAAAGCCCAAACTGATTGGAGTCTTTGTCATAAGAGAGCTTCTCTGAATCTTAGTGGTATGTAAGAACTTACAGAGAAAATTATTGGAATTTTTAGCATGTGCAAGTATATTTAAAATCTAGCAAAACTCCTATGTTCAGTTGTGTTAAAGGACCAATCACATTTTTAACTGTTTCAGTTTTGTGTTTATAAATTGGTTTTGATGAGTATACTTTTGTTTTTGTTATGGTGGAAGATAAATCAGAATGCTTAAATAGATTGTGGGAGCATTTATATAGTATAGATGGTATGTCCTATGTCACATAGGTTTGTCTTACAGATACTGCTTACAAAAAATTCTGGGTCAGTGCTTTATTTTTTCATATGAGTGATGCAATTTAATATTGGGTGATCACCCAACTAAATCTTGTTTCCTTTATTAACTTTGTTAAATATTGCAGGAAACTTTTGCTTCTAGAGCATTGGCTTAGAAACGCGATAGTATAGCACAAAGAAACTGTGTTAAATAATGCAGCCCAATGATCTTAAAAGATCATAATTTGCCCTTACTTTCAGCCACAGTAGAGTTATATTATTAGTCTCATAAGTATTTTTTTATTATTATTTTTGTTGTTGTTTTGTTGTTGTTATTGTTTTGGGATTTTCATTTATAAGTTTTCATGTTTGCTAAAAAATATTCGTTTTCATTGCTTTCGAGTTTCTGTTCTTATCCAAAGGAGCTTGTGGTTGAATCTTAGTTCTTTCAAGAGTTAAATTGGAAAAATTCACTTGAAAGGTGCTTATCTTTGCAGTGTATAATTTGTGAGAATAAGTTTGGTTCGTAGAAATTTCTATTTAATGTTATTGTAGCTGATAAGTAGTCTTCAAAACCTGTTTCACATAAAAAATAATCTGAGAAGTGGGGGGAAAACCCCATGAGATATTAATATTGAAGTATATGGAGAATTTGTTTTTCAAGTTTAGCTTGAATTTCTCCCAGTCAACGGAGGTCAGTTCAATCAACTGAGAGAAAAGACTTATGGGGATACTAAGGTGCAGGGAGTAAGTCACATTTGTACTTTGGTTTAGATACATTGTCATAAAAGCAAAAAAAATTCCTTTTCTTTCTGTGCTCCAGTATGCTTTCCCTAGACTATAGAATTATAGGTAGTTATTTAGTAATTTGAAAAGAAAATATTTCCTAAGTAGAATTGCAGTCATACAACTGCTGCATTGCTAAGTGAAGAGCCAGTTACTTCTGTCAACAAAAATCGTTCCTGACTTTTAATCAGTCAAGTGCCAGTGTTGTTAGGCCAAAGGAGGACATAGGGCATAGGGCAGCTTCTAGAAACAGTATTGCTTTTTTTATAGGTAAAAGAAGACTTAACAGCATTGAGTTCTACTAATTTTCTCCCCTTAGTGGACTTACATAGCCCAACCTGTCCTGGTTCAAAGTGGCTGACTGTGTCCCCAGTCGCTGTTCCTTTGGAAGGTCTCAGGAGCAAATCCTCCTGGTCAGCCTGTTGGTCATATGGATGCTGACTATGGAAACCTCTCTAGAATGAATCCACAGAAACTGCAGCGCTGTCAGGGGAGCAGTGTTCACCTTTCCAGAGTCTTACCTCAGCTGCCTGTCTTCTTCCTTCCTTTCTCAAGCTGGGACCAATTGGAACCTGCTTAACAGTTCCTTAGTCTCCTGTCTTTGCAGGCACTGTTTGCTCCAGACAATCTCCTCCACCATGTGGCTGGGAGTCAGCAGCCTTTTCCAGTCACTTTATCTCAGTATGAAGTTTGATGTCATGATCACCCTTCCCAAGTTTGAGATAGAAGGGGTTGTTTTTGGTTTGCGTTTTTGTTGGTGGGTGGGTGGGTGTTTTTTGTGTGGGGTTGGTTTTTTGGGAGTTATTTTTTGGGTGTTTTTTTAGCAAAAGATTATTCTGACGTAATTGCAATTCTGAAAAATACAAAAGTATTTCCGAAAATGGTATATTTTCCTCTAGTGCATGAGGGAGATTTTCAAAACAAGTTTTAAATCAACCACCAGTTTATTGCTGCTCTAAGGAAGAAGTTGTTTGTGTTTTCACTCCACAGCAGTTCCTCGATATGACGTTTGGAGCTGGAGGTCACACAACAGCTCTTTTAGAGAAAGCCAGCGACATCACCGTGTATGCACTAGACAGGGATCCCACAGCTTATAAAATAGCTCAGCAGCTTTCAGAAGCCTACCCGTAAGTTGTCTCCTCCTGTCTTATATATGGTTGAGATAAAGTTGATACTTTGGTATTTGATACGTAATTTGATATATTTTTATAGTTTTTAATATCTTGTTGTAGAATAGCATTCTATGCTGTATGTACCCTGTTGAATAGGAGATCCAATTCAATTTGTTTATGAGTATTTCCATGCAGTTTCTTCTTAGGTTTTTGGAGTTAAATGTGTATTTTTAAGCATGCGTCAAGTAGCTAATTTTATGTTTAAAAATAGATTTTAAAATGGTTCATGTGTTCTGTTTGTCTTGAGATGATTCTGATTGCAAAGTAGTACAAAAACATATCTTTGTGGTACTTATTTCACAAAAATGATGGAATAATATGTTTAAAAATAATTAGGTCATTTAAATATGGATTATGAATATTTTAATTTTAAAACCCCCAAAATAATTGTAATTCAGTATTAGGTTTGCTAAGTATTTTGCCACTGGCTTCAGAAACTACTGAACAATTTAATAAGCTACAATTTCTGTGTATAGCTTATGCTTCAATTTTCTTTTTAAATAAGAGTGCTGAATTTGCTAAATGAACAATTGCAAAATGCAAATTTTTACGTCTTTTTTAGTGATGCAAAGTTCTTGTTCCTTTATTTAATTCAAGAAAGAACTGAGTCAGAACATCAGTGCATTTGTGCAGAAGTGTGCAATATGTAGAGTTGAATATGAATTTTCAGATCTGACCAAGAAGTAAAAATTTGTAGATACAAAATTAAATAATATGAAGTAATCAAGACTTAAGAAATTTAGGTAAGGTGGTAAGGAGAGAATACTCACTGTCGGGTTGAGAACATTATTTCAAAAGAGCTTTAACATGAAGAAAAGCAAATATTTCCAGTAAGAAGAAATCTGGAAGAGGAGGATAAAAAACCCACCTGGTTGTTTAGTCATGTTTTCCCACATAAAAAGAAGTTTTAAGGCAGCAGTAATATTTAAGCAATGCAGAAGGTGTTCCTCAACTTTTCTCAGATAAAAGGCTAAACTGTGCATTCCTTTCTTCAAGTGTGTTTGACAGAGATCCAGTGGGAGAAATGCAAGCCATCCTACTCTGTAAAACCACAAAAATATATTTATCTAAAATTTCAGTTCGTTTTGGGCTGAAGTGACATGCAATGTATACTTACAAATTTGTGGAATTCCTCTCTCCGCTGTTACTTCTCCAGAGAATGCTCTTTTTGACAGAAATCTGTGGAGAATATTGTCAAGGAAAGTCCATTTTCTTTTAAACTAAGCCTGCAAACATGTTCTGGCAAATATCATGGGAGTTGTAAAGTCATCTGTTCTTTGTGTCATAAAAAAACCCAGTCTTTTTGAAACATTCACACAACGTAAAACAACAATGAAGAGTCCTCTGACTCAATTTAAGTTTTTCTGAAAGTATCCTATGAAAATCTGGATGTGAAAAGTTTATCAGATATATTATCAGATAGATGAAGAGATTTTACAAGTATTGGGTGTTCTTCTGCCAATAATTGACATCAATAATTTTTTGCTTGCTTAGATAAGATGGAGTTTGTATAGCAGTTGATGTAACTTACTATGATTTAATAGCAAAGGAGGTTGCCTAGTTCTTATTTTTGATAGTGGTGTCTACCTTTATGGATGCAAGTTATCCTTAGAATGAAGTGGATTCTTAAATACCATAGCACTGTTGGTGAAAAATCTTAATCATTGAAAGATGACTGCATGTCACCTGGATACATATTGTAGGATACAGGGCCATGTTCTTATTTGCTCTAGTGTTCTCCCTAATTTTCTGTCTTTCCTATTAGAAAGAACAGGTGAGTCCTTTTTCATAAGATAAATATTATCCTTTTTTATAATAGTTTGTATTAAAATTTATGGCAAAAGAATGTTCTATATGTGCTAATTATTAATCTGCTTTCCCTGGGAAGTCAGTTGCATAAACCATTGCCAAATTAAAAGGAGAAAGGAGGTATAAGTATGTAATTTATAAACAGGTAAAGCTAGTGTTTGCTTACAAATCAGTTGAGCATAAGGGATTTACTTCTGAAATATAGAGCTTTTATAAATGGATTTTTTTCAGTATTCATTAAAAGATAGTTGGTCTAACATTATGGGATTTTATTGTCTATTTTCTGCACTGTGTTAGAATGAAATCTTGTATCAGTTCAATTCAAATCTGTGTGGGCATCAAAAGCTCAAGGAATTAATCCAGTTGACATCTGTATCTGGTCAGGTCTATTCTCTGATTAAATAGTTGCCTGGCTCACCAGGAAGCCACAGAAATGGTTGTGGCATCTTAAAAATGGCAATGGCAGCATGCAGTTGAAGTCAAAGAGAATTGCAGGGTCATACCTTCTGTAAGAAGCATAGACTTAGATGTACTTCACTGAATAACTGCAACACGGAAGTATAAACGTCCTCCACTTTTTTCTGTTCTAGGCTTTTTTTCACCTCCTCTGTTTAGCATTACTGTTTAGGGAGAGGTTATTTGACTTGCCGAAGTGATTCATTTGCTCTGGAGGTGACAGCACAAAGTTGGGGAAGATGATGTTGTGTAACCATAACCAGTAAAATCTGATTCCCACTATCTGAAACTGTAAATGCAATGGGCAAACTGGAAGTCATACTTCAACTGAATTTTCTGTTGCTGTTTTTTCCTACTTAATGAGAATACTCTGTGTGTTAATTGTTATTGTTTATTCTGGTTAGATGATGATAATCTTAGTAAAATCATATAGTTCCGATTGTTATTCACTATGTGGCTTTCTTTGTTGATGTAATCTTTTTGGATTTCAATGAAGTTTTTGATACTGTCTCTCACCATATTCTTCTGGACAAAATGCCCATTCCACAGCTGGATAAACTCATCATGCAGTGACTGAGCAACTGGCTCACAGGTTGGGCACAAGGACCTACACTGAATAGGGTGACATCAGGCTGGTGAATGGTCAATAGTGGGGTTCCACATGGCTCCATCTTTGGCCCTGTGGTCTTCAGCATCTTGGTAAAGGGGTTGGGTGCAGGACTTGACAGTATACTAAGTAAGTTTGCAGATATGCAAAATTGGAAGGAGCTGCTGATTCCCTGGAAGGCAGAGAGGCCCTGCAGGGAAAAGTGGACACATAAGAGGGCTGGGCAATCACCAATCATATGAAGTTTAACAAGGGTAGTGTGAGGGACTAAAATGTTAGTGGCGAATGAGTGCAGTTGTTTCACGTTCACCAATTTGTCTCCCAAAATTAGTGTAGTGGTTCGTTTTCCTACTAGAACTCTTTTTCTGCTGTGAGATAGGATTACAAGAGAAGCAAAGCAGGCTCAAAAGTTAAAAGGGAATAAAGACAGGTTTATTAACAAAGCTACCAGAGAGAAAAAATTAATAAGAATCAGAATAAAACTGTCAAAACGCATCCCCTCTCCCTCTAAGTTTCCTTTCCCTTCTCATGGACAATGCACAGAGACAAAATTGGGAACTCTAGGTTAGTTTACCACTTAAAAAATAGTCTTTCATCAGTTCATTTAGAAAGAGGTCTCTTTTAGTCTGCCATGAAGCTTTCCCCAAGAAAGAACAGTCTGTTTGTGATTTTTAACTCACAAAAACAGCTGCCCGGGAATCTGCATTTGTGAAGTCCCTCCCATATCACACCCTTCCCATTGCTGCAATATGGGTCTTGCATACTCATGAGGTATAATTTTAAATGATTCCAAAAGCAAGGAATCAATGAATGATTCCAAAAGCAAAGGTTTTTCTTCATCTCTAGGAACAGAGATCTTTTATCTTTCTAGGGACAGATCCTCATTTTCGTCTTCTTTCTCTCTGTCTCTGTTCAAGCTTCTCATAAGATCACAGCTACTTCAGTATTTACCTAGTCCATCACAAATGCCTTTGGTTACATCTACAGTTTGAATACTCTCATTATCTCTCTAATGCATATTTTTTCCATGATTTAAAGTGGAAAATATTACATGCAATCTATTACCATAGCCCACAAAAGACTTCCAGCCTAAAACCAAAGCATCTTTTCATCTCTTCCGTCTAAGAGGTAACTCTTCCTTTACGGACTTTGGTATCTTCATGTTGTCTCTTTACATGTCCCACTCTGGCTTTTCTCTCACTCAGGGAAAGTTTAGTGCTTTGGAAGTTTCATCTGTGCAAGGAAAGAGTTAACAGCCTGCAGAGGGTATGATGATTCTTCCGGGCAGTGGCCGAAGGTGGTAAAGTCAGCTTGTGTCAGGGCCATCCCAGAATCCCGGGTGCCCCAACCACACCAGCCTTCAGGTCCACTTTGCTCGGCTGGGCCTCCCTCTCCTGGTTGATTGACTTGGTAGTGGCAGCCAGAGCTGTCTGTGGTGGAGGATTCTTCAGAAAGCCATGCTGGGGGGGGAGGGAAGGGAAGGGGCCTGGCTTCTGGCAGGGGCCACCCAGCCTGGCTAGGCCTCTCGGGGCCGTATTGGGGGACATGGTGTTAGCAGCTGCTTGGGCCCAGTCTGGCCGAGACAGGGCATACTCCCTGCCCCTGCCCCTGCCTGGCTGTCATCGGGCCCAGCCCCGACCTGGAGCCCGGCAGGCTCCCTGGAAAGGGGCCTGGCCCCGGGCAGAGCCCGGCCAGCCAGCACTCTGTGGCAAGGGGGCCGCTTACCTCTTCCAAGGCCGGACGAAAAAAAGAAAGGATTTTTCCTGGGAGTTCTCTGATTTTTAACCTGTGTTTTCACAGAGGTGTATCATCTTTCTAGTGGCTAAACCAGATATCAATATTCAAACATAGTCATTGATCAGTTTTGCTATAACTTCCTTGAAAAAAAATCGCTTCCGTGCTAAACCATCACGAGTCAAAACAACTCGCCATGTGTGGAGGCAGTGGGTGCTTTGCTGACGATGTGCGTGGTAACAGACCAGGTGCAGAGGGCATGAACACTATAGAATGACCATGACAAACCCACTTCTTTTCATCAAGAATCTTGGTTGTGAGCAAGGTAAGGGAAGAAGGCAATAAGAAGCACATCCTGCAAGGCTGAATAGTGCTTTTTATCATGGCAATGTCCTCCCGTACACAGTCATTACTCAGCTAATGGACATCAAAATTGCAACAATGAAGTCTTGTTGCTGGATCCATGAGTGATGATATTTTTCTCTTTCTTTCCCTTGTACATTTGTATAGTGTTATTTTTATGCTTTTATATTATTGTAGATAATAATAACCAAAATGGCTACATACCTCCTTTTGACTGCAGCCAAATTCTTATAAAATACACTATTTATATATAAAAGCTGGTCGTGCAATGTCATTTCACTCTAATCCACCCCAAAGAATCACAGAATCACAGAATTAACAAGGTTGGAAAAGACCTTTGAGATCATCAATTCCAACCTGTGATCCAACATCACCTTATTAACTAAACCATGACACTGAGTGCCACATCCAATCTTTTTTTAAACACCTCCAGGCATGGTGACTCCACCACCTCTTTTCAGGGAGTTGTAGAGAATGATAAGGTCATCCCTGAGCCTCCTTTTCTCCTGGCTAAACAACTGAGCTGCTCTTCATAGGGCTTGTGTTCCAGACCCTTCACCAGCCTTGTTGCCCTTTTCTGGACATGCTCCAGCATCTTAACATCCTTCTTAAACTGAGGGTCCAGAACTGGACACAGCACTCGAGGTACAGCCTCACCAGTGTTGAGTACAGGGGAAGAATGACTTCCCTGCTCCTGCTGGCCACGCTATTCCTGATCCAGGCCAGGATGCCATTGGCCTTCTTGGCCACCAGGACACACTGCTGGCTCATGTTCAGTTGCTGTTGATCAGTACCCCCAGGTCCCTTTCTGCCTGGGCACTGTCCAGCCACACCGTCCCCAGCCTGTAGAGCTGCAGGAGTTGTGGCCAAAGTGCAGAATCTGGCCCTTAGACTTGCTAAACCTCAAGTTGTTGGGCTTGGGCCATCCATCCAGCCTGTCCAGGTCCCTTTGCAGAGCCCTCCTAACTTCCAGCAGATTGGCACTCATTCCCAGCTTGGTGTCATCTGCAAATTTACTGATGGTGGACTCTATTCCATCATCCAGATTATCAGTAAAGATGTTAAACAAAACTGGCCTCAACACTGATCCCTGGGGGACACCACTGGTGGCTGGCCACCAGCTGGATGCAGCAATGTTCACCACCACTCTCTGGGCCTGGCCATTCTTAACCCAGCCAGTTAAGAACTGGGCAGCCAGTTCTTAACCCAGCAATGAGTGCTCCTGTCCAAGCTGTGGGCTGCTGGCTTTTCCAGGAATATACTACGGGTGACAGTGTCAAAGGCATTGCTAAAATCCAGGTACACAACATCCACAGCCTTTCCTGTATCCACCAGGCAGGTGACTTGCTCGTAAAAAGAGACCAGGTTGGTCAAGCACGACCTACCCATCCTAAACCCACGCTAGCTGGGTCTGATCCCTTGGCTGTCCTGTAGGTGCCATGTGATGGCACTCAAGATGATCTGTTCTATTATCTTGCCAGACACCAAGGTCAGACTGACAGGCCTATAGTTTCCCAGGAACATCATTAGGGTATGCATAAATGAGACAAGGAAGGGCAAGGCCCAGTAGGAATTGAATCTGGCAAGCGATATCAAGGACAACAAGAAATTCTTTTATAAATACATCAGCAGGAAAATGAAAATTAGGGAAAATGGGAGGCCACTGCTGAATGAGATGGGTGTAACATAGAAAAGGCAGAAGTACTGAATATCTTTTGTGCCTTGGTTTTTACTGCTGAGAACGTCCCTCAGGAGTTCCAAACCTCATAGGTAAGAGGGAAAGGTCAGAGAAAGGAAAACTTCCCCTTGGTGATAGAGGATTGGGTTAGAGACAAGTTAGACTAACTTAACACCCATAAATCCATGTGCCTTGATGGACTGCACCCATGGGTGCTGAGGGAGCTGGCAGATGTTGCTCTGCCAGTCTCCATCATCTTTGAACATGGAGCACGGGAGACGTGCCCGGTGACTGGAGGAAGGGCAGTGTTACTTCCAGATTCAAAAAGGGAAAAAGGGAGAATTTGGGAAACTCTCTGGAAAGGTGATCAGATCATTCTTGAGGCCATCACAAAGCATGCAGAAGAAAAGTCCATCAGGATTGGTAAGTATGGATTCACCAAGGGGAAATCATGCTTGACCAATCTGATAGCCTTTTATTGATGGCATGACAAGATGGGTCAGTGAGGTGAGAGTGATGTTGTCTTCCTTGACTTCAGCAAGGATTTTGACACTCTCCCATGACATCCTTGTAGGTAAGCTCAGGAAATATGGGTTAGAGGAATGTACAGTGAGTCAGATCAAGACTTAGATCTGCTGAAGGCAGAACTCAGAGGGTTGCAATCGATGGAGTAGAATCCAGTTGGAGTGCTCAGGGGCATTCCCCAGGGGTCAATTCTTCAATTCTGGGTCCAGTCAGCCTGTTTATCAATGGCCTGGATGAAGGGATAGAATGCACCTTGGGCAAGTTTGCTGACAATACAAATCTGGGGGGGCCGTGGCTGATTCACTGAAGGCTGTGCTCCCATTCAGGGGGACCTTGATAGGCTGGAGAGCTGGGCAGAGAGAAGCCTAATGAAGCAAGTGTAGGGGTCTGGAGCATCTGTTATGAGGAAAGCCTGCGGGAGCTGGGCCTGCTGAGTCTGAGAGGTGATCTCATGAATGCATATAAATATGCAGGTGTGAAGAGAGTGGTGCCAGACTTTTCAGTGGTGCCCAGGGACCAGACAAGGAGCAATGGCCATAAACTAAAACACAAAAAGTTCCACCTCAACATGAGGAAGAACTTCTTTGTGTTAAGGGTGGCAGAGCACTGCAACAGGCTACCCAAGGAAGTTGTGGACTCTCCCTCTGGAGACCTTCAGAAGCCACTTGGACAAGTTCCTGTGACACCTGGTTCAGTTGACAGGGCAGTTGGATTGGATGATCTCGAGAGGTCCCTCTAACCCTAACAATTCTGTGATTTTGTGAAATATGCCCAAAGATATTGTGGCAAGAAGAGATAAATATGGCTAAATTAAGGGATTTTTCTGTATTCAGAACTTGTAAATGAAATCTCCAGGGATCTCTCCAACCCTAACAATTCTGTGATTCTGTGAAATATGCCCAGAGATATTGTGGCAAGAGGAGATAAATATGGCTAAATTAAGGGATTTTTCTATATTCAGAACTTGTAAATGAAATCCTCCATGTATTTAACTGAAAGATAGTTAGAGTAATAAGTCACTGGAGGAGAAAACTGAGGAAAATATATTTGATGTTTGTATTTTAAATGTGTCTTTATTTTTGATAGCAATTTTGTCAGAACTTACATCTGAAGAGGGTAGAGTTCCAGCTGCAACTCTCACATTCATTTAGTATCACTGTTTATTATTTTTATTTTTTTAAAATATGTAATGCTGCTTTAATAAGGAGAAAATGGGTCAGGGTCTGTTAGATATTCAGTGTGTGGGTGGGAATCCTTTGACTTGCTTTCTGGGGAAGCCACTAACTTGGGAATTGCTGCTAAGAATCCAGGAGAACAAGATAAAATTCAGTCAGTAGCAATATATATTACAAGTAAACCCTTTCATGCCCACTGAAAGGAAGAGGCTAGAGAAGTAGCTGAAATCTGGCAATTAACCGATATAATTGAAAATTTTTAATATGAGAAACTCATGTAAAGCCAATGTAGAGGAAAAAAAATACATGCTTTGTAATTCTCTGAACAGAATAAGAAATTGTGCCCTGAAAGAATGGAGAAATATTACAGAATTCCTCATACAATTTAAATACCGTTTTAATATAGTTTTAAAGTGATTTTGAGGTGTGAGGGTGCTTGTGGATTTTGCTTTTAGAGTTACAGAAACTTTGCAGAAAAAAATGTGGTTGATCAGCTGTGCATAGAGTGCTCTGGGGAAAATAGATTTTCTTCCCAGTTCTAGAAAAAACAGACCTTTTTTTGTTTTTCAATTTCGATAAGCTTTTTTTATGTGCTTATGAATTGTAGCTGAGTATAATACATTGGTGCTTTTCTTGCTATATATTATTTTTATTTAACTTTTAACCGTAGTGTATAAGAAATACAATTAACATGCAATCAAGGCATATTCATTTGAATGGTGCCTTGACTACAGATAAGTATACTTAATTAGTTACATGTAGTGTTATTTATTTCTAAAGAATTCACCACGTATGTCAACATATATCTGTCTCTCAAATCCAGGCACGAAAATAAGTGAGTTACCTTAAATATGAAGTGGAAAAATTCAATTGAGAGCAGTAAAAAGACCCTCAAATGCCATTAATATTAAAATATTGATTTACTGACATTTATTTTGTTCCCCAAAAGATTTGAATGGGAAAGCCAAACATATTTCTGTATCTAAATATAAAATTCAAAATTGCCCTGACACAGAAAACATGTACAAGACAATTGGCTCTGTTCACTTTGTTGGATATCTTGTCCCTTTAGTGTTTTCTCAAAACCATGTCAAGGGAAAGGCTATGCACGTCGTTTATCTGGATTTTAGTAAAGCCTTTCACAGTATTCCCACAGAATTCTCCTGGAGAATTTGCTGCTCATTGCTTGCACAGGTGTATTCTTGTCTGGGTAAAAAGTGGCTGGTTGGCTGGGCCCAGGGAGGGGTGGTGACTGAAGTTAGATTAGCAGGTGCCTGGTTATGAGTTGTGTTCCCCAGGGCTCAGTCTTTGGGCCTTTTAATATCCTTATAGATGATCTGAACATGAGGGTTGAGGGCACTCTCAGGCAGTTAGCAGACAACACCAAGTTGAGTGGGAGTGTTTATCTGCTGGAGAGTAGGAAGATTCTGCAAAGGGATTTGGATTGCTGGGCCAAGGACAGTTGTATGAAGGTGGTCACAACCACTTGCTGCAATGCTACAGGCTAGGGTCAGACTGGAAGACTTCCGTGCAGAAAAGGACTTGGAAGTGCTGCTCAAGAGCAGCTGAACATGAGCCAGTGTGTGCCCAGATGGCTTGGGATGCCAATGGCATCCTGGCTCCTATCAGAAATATTGTACCCAGCAGCACCAGGAAAGTGATTGCCTCCCTGTCCTCACCACTGATAAAGCTGTGCCTTAAGACAGTTTTGGGCCCCTCACTACAAGAAAGACATTGAGGTGATGAATCTTGTCCAGAGATGGGAATGGAGCTGGGGAGGAATCTAGAAAGTCCCATGAGGAGTGGCTGAAGGAGATGGGGGTTCAGCCTGGAGAAAAGGAGTCTCAGAGAGGACCTTACTGCTTTCTACAACTGTCCGAAAGGAGGTGAGTGCCAGTCGCTTTTCCCAGGTAATAACCATAGGACAAGTGGAAACAGCCTCAAGTTGCACCAGGAGAGGTTTAGATTGGATATTAGGAAAAAATTTGTCATGGAAAGGGCTGCCAGACACTGGAATGGTCTGCCCAAGGTGGTGGATTCATCCTGCCCTGCCTCGAGGGATTTAAAGGCTATGTAGATATTGCACATAGTGATATGTTTTAGTGATGGACTTGGCAGGGCTGAGCTAATGGTTGGACTCGACCTAAGAGTTTTTTTCCTACCTAACTAATTCTGTGATTTGAGTATTGGGCTTCTCTTACACAGCATAATTACAGAAATTTCACTACAATGTTACATCATTTGAAACTGTAATTAAATAATTTGTATGTGCAATTCTTAATTTTATTTTCATTGTGGATATAATGGATTTTGATTCATTGTGTGGGCTGCAAAAATTTTACCTCTAGACTGTAGTCTAGTAAGTTCAAGTTCAGAAATTGTTTCTAACACTTTGTGTAGAGATGACTACAGACCGTTTCCAATATTAGTTGAGTTTACTTTTCATAAACTGGTTGCATAATAGACAAGTCCTCATTTGCTCTTACAAGAACTTAAAGGGTACAGTTGCCTGTCTCAAACACTGCCAAAGCCACAGAAGGAACATGCCATAAGAAAAGCCACCACAGCAAGAACTTGAAATAAGCACATAAGGGAGGAATTTGTGACAGGAAGGCATTAATTCCAGGCCTGGTAGAGAGGACATCTGGTTAGCACATCCTGGTTAACGCATCCAGACAAAAATTCCCACTGTGGCAAACTGGGAAAGGAAGCAACTGCTCATAAATATATCACCAGTCAACCAAGGTCAACCCAGGTTATGGGACAGATGGCATCTGTGGCCACCAGTGACCACCAAAGCACCCCCAGACTCATTTCTGTGGGATTCCATCAGAGGACTGTGCGTGATCCACAGTGTTAAAACTATCCCCCAGGGGAGGTGCTTGGACATTCCCACCTGAACCTGAACACATATTAACCTGTTGAACTCTTTGTTTTATGGGCTTGTCCCCACCGTGACAGATCAAGGCAGCGACCATCACTTCAACCTACACACGTCTGAATTGCAACAATTAAATCTCGTGGCTGCATCCATGGGTGGTGATATCTTTCTTCTCCACCATCTAAATCCTTCCTTCCTTCCTTCCTTCCTTCCTTCCTTCCTTCCTTCCTTCCTGTCTCTTTTCCTCATCGGTGTGTATAAGAGACAGA
>VZDJ01000133.1:894483-910127 GCA_008694505.1 Cyanoderma ruficeps
ACCCCCCGCCTGCCTGCCATCCTCATCCACCCCAGGATTTAAATCTAAGTTAGAATCACCTAAGGTTTTAATAAGAACCTTAATTATCCCATCTCAGTGGTGGGTTGTAACAGCACTCTACTTCTAGGAGTAGTAAAGTGTCTTTCAAGACACTGTGCTGGAATACTGCCTTTATATACATAATGGTGTTAGCTTCAAGGCACATGGTTATGCTGACATTCCCAGTAAAGCTTTTCTATAGCAATAGATACATTCAGACAATAGTTAAATACTAATCAGTTCTTCAAGATTCATTGTATTTATGAGATTCTATTAATCTTTTTAAGGGTATATATATTTTATTTTGACAAAGTTATCTGATAGTTATTAAAATAGTTTAGAATTTCATGTCATAAAACTGGGGCTTTGTTTTCATACGTAACATCCCATAGGTCAGTGCTAGATTTAATATCACTTACAGTCAAATGAGTCAGGACATCCCTTTTACAAGTTACTGGTTTAGGAAAACAAAGTGATGTAATTTTGATCTGAGTCCTCATGAATAAGCTGCTTCATCATATTATTTTAGTAGGAAAATCTAAGAAGAGATATGTTTTATGCTAAGTGAAAATTAGAGTTTTGTGGATAATTGATGTTTATCAGTTTTGAATTTAGTTTTGGTGTAGGCAGTTTGTCTTACAGTATATCCTGGTTCTAGCCAGGATGGTTAACTTTTGTGGTAGCCGTGAGGGGCCTGGTCAGGACCTGGATATTACTCTATACCACCCCACATCATGTGCAGAGGGTGGGGGTGAAGGGGTCTTCTCCAGTTGCGCTGGGCGTGGGTGGGTGGTTGGGATAGCATTGAGTTCCACATGGTGAGTGAGCACTTGTGTGTGAGACATTCACCTCTGTTGTATGCTCTGTTATTAATATTGCTGCTGTTACTGCTTGTTTTCTTATTTCGTTTGCTCTGTCCAGTAGATTGTTCTTATCTCAACCTCTGATCTTTATCTTCTGTGCCTCCAGTTCTCCTTTCCATCCCAATGCAGGGAGAGGGGGTGGCAGAAGGGGAAGTTAGCAAGTGGGTCGTGGTTCGGAACACTAAATGGGGGAGTACCATTCTCAAACTGTGATGAAATATCAAGAACATTCCCATAGGAAGAGATCTTAGGATGTCATCTAGTCTAGCCTCATGCTTCAGACAGATCATGCAGTCAGTGTCATCCACCTACTCATGTATCTGAATAACCTTAGATAACTTTAGACATCTTAGACAGTGGAAGTATAGGTTAAGCAGTTTAATTCCTTTCTGGCTGGAGAAGCTACACCTTTTAGACCACAGATGTAGATCAAGAAACAAAGAAACATGCACTAGGATGTTGGTTTTCTTCCATCACAGTTTTTCGTTGGTGTTTCCAGGAATACTGTAAAAAGCTAACTTCTTACAGAATGAGAGGACCATCATTAAAGTTGATAGAGAGGGGTAAGAAACTTCTGAAATTATTTCAAACAAATGCAAACCCCTCTATGTTTGAGTTAAGGAGATGGAGCTGAATGTGGGTGGTTGGAATTCCTTTTTAATACAAATGTCCAGATCCTTAATTTATTTTTGGGGACCTGTTAGCTCAACTTCATGGAATGCAATATCGAGTGTTACTTTAATCAGTAGTTGTTTCAGACATGTTCATTATATTCTTATTCTTTTTTAAATTCATCTTTATCATTGTAGTATAAAAGTGCTCAGAATATCTTTAAAGTGTACTGCTTATAGCTTTTAAAGTGTACTGTACTATAGCTTTTAAACGGAGAGTATTTCTAAGAACAGTTCTTTGAAGCTTAATTTGGGTTGTAGATTCTTTTTCTAAAAGGAAAAAAACGTTTTCAATACCCATCAAGTAAATAGTTATCCTGCTGAAATAATCTTTGAGCTTTTTTGATCTGTAGAGGAGACAGCAGGTTTTCTTTCAGCCAATTTTCCTTCTTCTTGATTTTGATGAGAAACTTTCTTATAGGTGCGCAGATGACTTAAGGACTTTGATATTGCTTTTGTAACCATCTCATTACTAAAATACATGAAAAAGATTGTAGAACTTAAATTCTAATTATTAATATTTTATAATGTATGTTTCGAAAATATTTAGAAGTCTCTTTCGTAAACAGTTAAAGCTTTTTTTTTGCAGATGAACAGTTGAGTTCTGGATATATTTTCATTGCAGCAGCAAGGGTTTACAGTTTGATTGTTATAAAAATAATCACTGTTTCATAAAGGATACTGATACAGTACTGCTTTCATATTTTCTAAAATTTAGTTCTTCATAATAGTAAAACTCCTGATGAGAAGGAGTAGGGGAAGCTAATAATTTCAAATCAGAAGGTTTTTGTACCTGGTAGCTAATTCTCTGCAGATCTTTTTGTCTTGATAAGAAGATAGTGTTTTCATATTCCTTAACAAGTTTGTACCAGGCTGTATATTTAGCTTATATTTGTTCACATTTACAATAGGAGGCATTGAGGCACTGTGCACAAATCAAGAGGACATAAACTCTATTAAAATACTCCTTCTTATATCAAACGATACAGACAAAAGTTTATTCCCTCAGTAGGCAGATGATAAGTTTTGAGGATAGAAGACACCAGCAGTTTCCTGTGAAGATGGAAATTACATAAATGTGTAGACAAAAAGATGCTTATCACTTATTAAGAGGAGGTCAAGACTTGTTGGTATTTGAGATAAACATATAATTTACTAAGTGGCTAAACTAAACAAATAAAGAAGCTGATAGTCTCTGATTCACAATCTTATTTCTTCTACAGGTAACTAACTGAAAATATTTGTAAACACATTTTTGTATCAGAACTGAGCTTCACACTTAGCTATGAAATATAAAAATGTAGAGAAATCCAGATTCTTTTTCTGGTTGAGTCATTGTGCTTCAAATACTATTATTCTTAGATGCATTAGGATTATGCATATAGGTGACATAGACCATAAAAATGAATTACTTTGACTACATAATTCTGTTTTTTTCTTGTCATAATAATAAACATAATTTGCATTTTAATTTGATTTTAGTCTTTGTGACTCAGCTGTGCCAAGTATTGTACAGAATATTGAAAGGACTGAAAGTAAAATCAGTCAGTTAATTGTTGCTTTGTATTTGGATGCCTGAAAAACACATCAACTTAGCTTGATCAAGAAGCAAAGATTTGGATAGAGAGATTTCAGAGAATTTCTGTGTAAAACCTCAGTGAAGGAAACATGTAACTTGGAATAGAAGTTGCCTGTGGCCTTGTCACCACTGAATGGTCCAAGTGTTTGAGACCAATATTGACTACTAAGTGGTCTTGACACACACAGATTTATAAGAAATAATAAAAGTATCATATCTCAACGGCACAAAAAAATCTGTATTATTGATACTGTATATACTGTCAGTCTTACTGTGGTCATGAGAAGTTAGAGGCTGCTTCAATTTAAATATTTAAATATAAATTAGAAAAACAGAACCAAATTCTTTCTGATAATGATATCCAGATTTGCCATTCATCTGCAAGAAGATCTGTGCCTCCTGCCTGGCTGGGAAAGGAAAGAGGAAGATAAGGGGCCCTCCTTTCCCCTAAGCCTTCTCTGGAAAAGCACCCTTTCCCTAAAAGCCAGCATCTTTGCATCTCGAAAAAACGTACTTTTGCAAAGCTTGGAGACCAGCTGCTAAAGCCCCCAAGTTCTCTGTGTCAGAGCAGGTTTAATCCACTGCTTCTTTGTCACTGCCCACCCTTTTGTATTGCATTATCTTATATTCTATCAGTTTAGGGTAGTAGTTTATCCTCACGTCCTTCATGCCTACCGGCTCTTCCTAGTGAACAGAGTGATTAGCAACAAAAGACAAGGCAAAAATCTCATTCATCTGGCTGAGTGTTAGTATGAGTTTTGATTCCTTGCAATACAGTCTAGACTAAGGTTGGAGTGATATTTGACATCCAGCATGTAAGTGGATTCAACCCATTCTTACCGTCTGCCTTTAAGTGGATGTTAGCACCTACTGAGTACAATATTAAGATGGAACCTTCTGGCATTTAGTAGTGTTTAAGCCAAAAACTGATAATGCATGAAATCATGCTAGTACATTTTCATATTCTAAAAATAAATAATTAAAATTAATTTTCTATAAATAAATAAAAATTATGTGCCATGACAGAATTGAATGTGTAGCTTGTTACTTTTCCAACTAGCAGGACTGAAAAATGTGTGTGCATTTTGAATAATCAATACTGTCACTTTGTTAAACTTCATGCTGCAACAAAGCATATTTCACTTGGAGTGAACTGACCATCTTGGAGACTGCTTCAAAAGTATAAAGGGCAACTTCTTATTTCTAGCTAACAAAATTTGGGTATGTAAGGTGACATTTTCTTATGTGGGAATTTATGTCCCTAAGGTTAATATATTATATGCATCAACACCAGCAGCTAAGGAAAGGCTGAATACCAAGGTTACTGCTAGTGTGATATTCTTTATCATGGGAATGAGGGGGACCCCACAAATAGATTTAATTTTGCAGTATGCTTAAGGTAGGATTTTTAGTATATGACGTGTGTGGTTCAAATGATCTTATTTCTGCCTGTTTGGAAAGCATACTGTACCATGAAAAATATTTAGATTTCCCAAAATAAAACACATAAATAAAATACTTTTTGCCTTCAAAATAACCCATTATAAACATTCAAATAGGTTATCAATAATATTAGCTAAAATGTCTGGTACTAATGAGGAGATACATGACTGGTCATAAAACAAGACTTTGAGCTGGTTGTAATATTTGCTGTATAAAACAAAAATAGACGAGACCACTCAAGTCATTCTTGTGATAGAAAATTCCACAGAATCACAGAATGGGTCAGGTTGGAAGGCATCATGGTAGGTTTTGTCTAACCTCCCTGCTCACACAGGGTCATTCCAGAGCACATTGTGCAGGATTGTGTCCAGATGGCTCTTGTGTATATCCAGTGAGGAGACTCCACACCCTCTCTGGACAATCTGTTCCAGTGCATGGCCACCTGCACAGGAACCAAGTTGTTCCTCATATTCTGGTGGAACTTGCTGTGCATCAGTTTCTGCCTGTTGCTTTGTGTCCTATTGCTTGACATCACCGAGCAGAGCTGGCTCCATCCTCTGACATCTCCCTTCAAATACTGACAGACATTGACAGGGGCCCCTCTCAGTCATCTCTTCTGGAGGCTGAGCAGGCCGGGCTCCCTCAGTCCATCCCCATAAGAGATGCTCCAGTCCCTTCATTCTCTTTGTTACCCTCCACTGGATCTGCTCCAGGAGCTCCTTGTCTCTCTTGTCCTGAGCAGCTCAGAGCTGGGCAGAGCCCTCCAGATGTGCCTCACCAGGGCTGAGTAGAGGGGCAGGATCACCAGCCTCGACCTGCTGGCAATGTTTGCCCTAATGCACCACAGGATACCTTTGGCCTTCTTGCCCGTAGGGCACACTGCTGACTCATGAACAGTTTGTTGTCCACCAAGACCCCCAGCTCCTTTTCCACAAAGCTGCTTTCCAGCAGGTCACTCATCAGCCTGTACTGGTGCATGGGGTTATTCCTCCCCAGGTGCAGAACCCTGCATTTCCCTTTGTTGGATTTGAGACAGTTCTTTTTGCATCTCTCCAACCTGTTGAGGTCCCTCTGAAGGGATGCACAGCACTCTGGTGTACTGGCCATTTCTCCCATCTTTGTGCAAACTTGCTGAGGGGGCACCTGCCCCTTTGTCCAAGGCATTGATAAGTTAAACAATACTGGGACCAGTATTGAAACTTGGGGACACCACCAGTGACAGGCCTCCAACGAGACCCTTTGCCACTGATCACAGCCCTTTGGGATCTGCTGTTCAGCCATTCCTCAATCCGCTGAAATGTCTGTTCACCCAGTCCACACTCCCCGAGTTTGCCTATGAAGATATTGTGAGAGAGTGTTGAAAACTTTGCTCAAGTCGAGGTAGATAATATCTACTGCTTATTTTAATCTTGCTGTTCCCAGGTATTTGGACTATTAGGGGTTTATGGGGAATTTAGCAGAATAGAGCAGCAGACATGGAAGACACTGGTTTTCTTGATGTTATCTGTTTCTTTGTTTTGCGTGGTCGCACACTTGATGGACAGGGCACCAAAACTATGTCTGAAGGAAACCTTGAATTCTGTTTCCTTGGATATTTTGCAGATAAAAAATGGACTGAAAAAGAAATCTCTGTAGGCTTTTGATGTTAATCTGATATCTTTTTTCATAGCTCTTTAGTTGAGATACTAGTTTATTATAAATTCAGATCTATTGTAGCAAGAATTGTGAATAAAAAAAAGTTATTAAATTTTAAAAACTTTAAATTTGATACTCCTTTGGTGCAATGACTTCATGGCTCAAAGCAAGAACTGAATCTCATTGTATAATCAGGGGAGTTTCTTGCTTTAAAAGGAATATGTTTCCATTTTTCATTATCATAATTAATAAGATATTAAACATTGAAAAATAGAAGTGTGCAGATCTAAAAATATCTCATTCGCCCCTATCCCTAATCATTGCTACAGGAAGAAATGTCAGTATTTGGATGCCAGTCTGGAAGCTTCTCAGTGATTCGGTGTTACACATTTAATAGCAATAGATAAATATATAATAAAATATGGTACATAAAAATGTTTATGCATTAATTCTACATTCAGAGATGCAGTGTAAACCCTTTAATCACTGAATCTTGCTTTTGAGTTTTCAACCCAAAATTGGATCCCCCTGGAAGGTCAGACACATTTTTGTCTCTGGAAGGAAGCTGTCTTCTCCTGCTAGACTTTCAGGTGCAAGTCACACATTGATCCATTTTACCAATAGCCCTTGAATCCAGCTTTTTGCCCATACATTGTTTGTGGTTCTAATGCTGCCTACCAAGGCAATAGAGGAGAAAATCCAAAAGTTATATTAAAATGAAATTAAGTATACTGTTTACCTGTTATCTACAGAGCCAGATACTTTGTTTTAGAAATAAATGAGGTTGATCCAAGAGTGTTTTACCTTAAATAAATCTATGTTGTCTGTTCTCATCTTTCCCTTCAAGTGCTGGGTAATAGTTTTCATGCAGACTTTGTGTGTAAATTCCATAATGATGAAGGAAGGTCTGCCAGCCTGTAGTTCTCTGGAACAGCCTTCTTGGTATTTTTTTGAAGTTATCATGGCACTGACTTTGTCACAGTCATCAGGGGGTTGCCTTAAAGCTGGCCAAGGAGCTTTCTGATAACATCAGCTAGCTCTCTTGACACATTCCGGTATGTGTCATCTGATCACGTATCTGTGTACGTGTCCAGCTGCTCCATATGACCATCTCACTTCATCCTCCTGTGCTGTGGTGTTAGCACACCTAGTGCTAACCAGGTGCTCTCCTAGTCTGTGAGAGTGGGCACTTGGGGCAGATTTTGCCAGTAAATACTTAGACAAAGGCTTTTATTGCCTCAGCCTTTTAAGGGACATTTATTACTGGGTCACCTGTGCCATTCTTCAGTCTTCCATGTCTTCGTGGCATATCCCTTTCCAGTGTTTGCTTCAGACAGATTTAGGTATTCTTAATTCCAGCCCAGTGCAATCCACCTCAGGATTCTCTGGTAATTTTTCCTGCTTTTTCCTCTTGGCCCTCTTCTCTTTGACATAGTCAGTCAGTATTTCCCTGTTCAACCAAGCATCTTGCTGTGGCTGCTGTGGCTTTTTGTTGTCATATGGGTATGGATTCCCTTGCACTGTGAAGAAATTGTTCATGGGATTTGACCTGTTGTCCTGAGTTATTTCTCATGTCAGGAGAGCCTAGTGTTTACCCGTTCTCTAAAACTGTTGAGGTCTCCTGAATCCTGTGATTTCTAGTTTATTTTCTCCTTTGATACCATCACCATCATCAGCAATTTTGCCTAAAGACTTAGTTTGCAGAGTGACACTGTGTAGTTTAGATCTAGGATCAATTTTCAAAAATATTACTAGATGTTTGTATTACTTCCATGAAAAATAATCTATTAATGCCATCTTCACTGTTAGTTCTCTAAAATCTTCTGGAGGCTGTGTCAGGAGCTATGACACCTGAGGTCAAATATTTGTGGAATGCTTGTTTTTTATGCCAGAAGGTTTTTACCAATTCCTTATTTTTGTTGCTGTGGGTATTGTATAGTTTACTACAAGCATTCCCACTGGTCCTATATTAAACTGGTCTAGAACTTTCTTACTAGGTAAACATACAGCCTTAATCCAGCTTTCATGTACTTCTGTATTTGTTGTCTTTTTATTTTTTTCCTTCTCCTTTCTGTGAGGGTTACTGATTCTCAGAAGGCAGTTAAAACCATAGAATCATTTAGGTTGCAAAAGATTTCTAAGATCACTGTTTCCAAGCATTAAATCAAACACTGCCAAGTTCCACTAAAGTAACCACTAAACCATGTTTCAAGTGCCACATCAACACATCTTTTAAATACCTCCAGGCATGGTGACTCAACCACTTCCCTGAGCAGCCTGTTCCAGTGCTTGACAACACTTTTGGTGAAGAAAATGTTCTTAATATCCAATAAAAACCTTCCTTGACATAACTTGATATAATTTCCTTTCATCTGACTGCTTGCTGCTTAGAGGAAGCAGCCCACCCCCACTTTGCTACAATCTCCTTTCAGGCAGTTGCAGGGAGTGGTAAGGTCTGTGCTCCAGAGCCTTCACCCAGCATTGCTGTGGAATGCAGGTTCTCTGTTAGTAAATGCATATGAAAGACCACTTCAGATTAATTTCATGAGGTGTTCAATTTCATTTTTAATTAATATAGTTTCTGATACTTTTAGTACTGAAAAGTTTCAATCGCTTTTGAGAAATAGAAGTTGTAATCTATTTTTCTTTGAAAGATACTGCAGAGGAGAAACATAACTTGCATAACACATCAATTACTGAAATGATCTCTTAAGATTTAGTCAGTTGTGTCACTGACAGCTTTATTTAAACTCATCAGAGGGCATTATACTTGTTAGAGATGAAGTTGGACTTAGCTTCTATTTCTTTTAAAAATATTGGTTGTATTGTGAACATAAATGCTGCAAATCCTTGAATAATTTTGACTGACCTGGAGCTGTTTGAATGTGCCCTTTAAAGAAAAAAAGAAAAAACAAACCAATGAAAAGCAAAACCTGTACTGTAAATAATAAGCAACTTTATCATAAAGTTGAAAGTAATTTTTTGAAACAACAGATTATAAGAATTTTTTCTTTGAATCATTGGGGGGGGGGGATTTTTGGAAGGTTCCTCTATAAAAGTAAAGTGGAGAGTGAACGGCATCTTAGAACTTCATTTCTTTACTGCCTGTGATAAGGTTTAGAAAAAGAGTTGTGATTCAAGGTTCAGTGCTTCTTGTAAGCATTGCTGTATTGGGAAGTGAGGCCCCTCTCTAAAAGTAACATGTGGTCCTGGCATGTGCTCTTACCTAAGCCAAGAGGGGATTTGATACCTATATTCAACTTTATTCTAGAATTAAATGCTTTAAAGAGAAAAGGGAATTATAATTTGCTGGTTTAGCTCATACCCTAAGTCAACAAGGTTCATCTGCAATGCTCAACCCAGTCACAACTTGTTATAAGTTTAACACATATCTCGAGCTCTTTGGTCTTTGAATATTTGAATCTCGAATGACAATTGCAATAAAGGTTTGTATGACAAAGAATGCGCACTTTGACTAGAATCAGAATGTTCTTATTGTTTTGGCTTTCTGATGTCTTCCTGCCCCATAATCAACTTTAGGAGGTACTGCAGGTGGTTTGGAGGTCGAGTGAGTTAATAATTGATAAAGATTTACGTGGCCTTTGTGTCACTTTTTATTTCCAAATCATTTGCTAAAAAGTCACCTAAGGGCTTAAAATTGACCAGAACAATAAGCAGCGGGAGCCTGTGGTGCAGCTGATGCTGATGAGCAAAGAAAATAAATTATAGAAGTGAAAATATGTATTTTTGGTTGCACTTAATACTATTAAATTTTTTTTTCTTGTAAGGACTACAAAGAATGAATTCAAATAAAGATTTTTTTTTTTTGTTGTAGTTTTATGCAAAACTTAAACCTTCCTCTTTAATGCAATGATTATTGAATTTTTCAAATGTTACTGCATTGCTTTTGCTCAAGGACATTCACTCAAATGGATGTCAGTATTATGCAATTTTTTTTTTCTCCTCTTCTTCCTAAGTCACTCTGGAGATTGTCATTACAGCACAAGGCACTTCAAATATTTCAGGACTAGAAGAGCTCGTCCATTTCTATGACCTACTGAAGGTTTCTGAGTGAAGGGTAGAGTTTCTTCTGGTCTCTCTCTTAAACCTTGTCATCCTTTCAGATAAGAGTAAACTTTTAAGTAATGATATCTAGTGCCTTTGAAAGAGACAAAACTTTGTTGAATGTGAAACACGGGGATTGTTTTTTTTCTTTTTGCCACACTCCCCTCTAGGTTACTTGACTGCATTAACTTACATGTAGGCAAATCTTGGTTTTTTGAACAAGACTTGTGACTAATTTTCCTTTCTCACTCCAAAATTTTCATCATAGATTTTCTACACTAATACTTACATAACTTGATTACAAGTATAGATTGTTGCAGTTGCTGCCACAGTTCGCTCCCGTTTGTCTACAGGCTCTTATAATTCTTAAATCTTTCGTGCTCAAAGTTTAGACAGTCTAGGTAACTTGTAAGTCTGTCAGCAGCCTTTTATAAAGGTGGGATTTCGTATATGTGATCTTTGATCTGCACTGATGGAAGCTCTTTGAATTTCGTTTGCTTTGGAAGCTGTATGTAATGGTATAAATATCTTAATATTCTTGAAGTAAACATTGAAGAGCCTATAGGTCAAAATGACAGATATCCCTATTCATACACTACACTGAAGTTAATGTGATTCCTTCCAACTCCTTTCTAGCCTTCTTACCTTAAGAGTATTGTCCTTCCCCTTCCCTGTGAATGCAGCCATATTTGCACATCTAAAACTTTTTGAAGAGGAATGATTATAGGATTACTTGGGTTGGGAAAGACCTCTAAGTCTGACTGTTAACCCAGCACTATCAGGTTCCACCATGTTCCTAAATTCAAGTGTTAAGCATTATGTATTCAAGTAAGTTCCTAAATTCAAATATTCAGATCAATACACTCACCATAGTTTTGTCCATCATCTGGGTGGCTGAATCACTGAACCATTAAACCATTAGTTATACAAGCACAGCCCAAGGTTTCATCTTTTACAGAACGATTTGTTTAATCACTGCAGTACAGAAGGAATTGAAATACAAAGCTTCTTGCTACTTAATGTGTTTATTCAAGCAGGACTCAGAGATGCATTGTAATGCAGATTTTTACAACTTGAATTTTACTATCTTTTGGGCAAAGGTACTATAAGCATTTTTAAAATGTCACTTCCACTCAAAATTGCTTACTCTGGTTTTGGCCATATGTTTTGAGAAACAGAAGAAAAATTGTATCTGCCTTGTTTTGCCCTCTCAAATCTAAGTAAAAGGATATTATGAGGTAGAAAATACTATTTTTGTACCCTCTGTCACCTTTGTTAACATTTTATTAGACATAAATCATGTAGTTCCAGGCTGCATAGTGGCAATATGGTTCACTCTGTGTTCTATTTTTATAACTTTATTTAAAACTGACATGTAACTTGCTGTACCTGAAACCCCAAGTGAGCCAGTTATTGGAGTGTAACAAAGTTTTGACGTCAGAACTGCTATTTATTCCACTGGCAACCATTAGCGATGCATTACCCTTTGGCACTCGTGTTTTCAGAAACATGGTTAAATTTTTATGACTGGGTCTAGCCAATTAGGATTCTTTCTCAAGATAGAAATAAGGGAAGAGATCTTTTTTATAACTTACTAAATGTATCTTTCCAGAAACAACATAATAAAAATACAAATTATTGCACTCAGAGTTCCCAAAACATTCTATTGAGCCACACCTCAGCTTGCCTGCTTGCTGTACACGTGTATTTGAGAGGCAGGGGTTAAGCTAGGCTGCCTTGTCAAATGCATGAGTCTTTATTAGAATTTAATGTAATTACAGCTGAGTCATCCTCTCAGGTCAGTCTGGGAGCTTCAGTGGGATGTTAGAGGGGGCAACGACTTAAGGTAGAGAGAATTGGGGAGATATAGGAGGTGTGGAGGAAAATCAGGTGGAGGGGGTGGGCTTGGCAAAAACAATGGAGAGCAATTTTAGTACAGGTTTCTGATGCTGCCTTTTTCCTCAAAAAGCTAAACTTAAGCAACACTTAAGAGTGCATATTTGTAGGCATTACATAAAAGATGGGACGGAGCAGCTGCATGAGAGGGTGCTATAGGATGTGATTCCTGGTTGTTGGTTCACTGTATTCTGGCAATAAGAAATGCCAGTTTCTACAAACAGAACCTACAACAGATGTTTTCCTTCTGTGTAATTTTCAGTGATCTTCTCCTGAGGGCTTGGTAATATGCACTGTGTATTCAGGCATGACTTTAGAGTTGCCTGTCGACTAAAGTTACAAAGCGCTTGTTTGTACATGTTGCTTTACTAGTGTACTGTAGATTTGTTTTGAAGAGAGTGCTCTTCTATGTAAGGTTATTATTCCATTCCTGCACTTTATTAATGATTTTGTGTTCATTATATCAGTAGTGAAAATATTGCCAGCTTTTGTCACAGGTTGTTTCCTGCAAAAATGCTTCCTTTAAGGCTCTGATCTTTATTGTAATAGGGCAACTTTAATATGTTGCGTAAAAGGTTGTGGCTGCAATCTAAATTTGGCAGCTACATCCTAATTTTCCAAGTAAATAGAAGCTGCTTGATCTTACAGTATTGGCTATCTGCATTTATGTGCAATTTAGTTATAATATGATTTCCAGGTGAGCAATCATTTTTTGAGCAGCCATGAGAGGCTGATTTTTGGATATTCTAGTTCTTGTATTTCGCATGTGTGGAACCTGTGACATCCCTCACTGCTATCTCCTGTAATTTGGATATTTGTCCTGAGTACAGCACATCAGAGGCTCTGCTGTCTTTTACCAACCTGTTTTAGTGTCCTTACCAGGTTAGTGGAGACAAACATTTTCCTTTGCAGAGTAGTGACTGAGAAAATTGTTGAAGTATACCAGGTAGAAAAAAGTAGTTGTGAGGCCTGAGAAAGAAGGGATTGTTTGAATGGAAAGACTGCTTAGGAGGTGACAGAATTTGGAGACCATTGAAACAAAAAGGAGAAAAGCTATGCTTGATTCTAGAAGAGAAGGTAAACTGCAGGAAGTGTTTCCAGTTTCTTTGGGAAAAACAGGAAGGCGAATAGAGAGGGAGGAATGATTTAATTGCCTAGTAATTTTATGGAGGAGTCATTAAGTCTTCCAGAAAGTGAGTGGCCTTGTTGGTTACTCCTGTGTGCACATTTGTTTTGCATCTGTCCGAATCTCCACTCAGAGCTGTGCAGTCATTGCCGTGGCGTGAGAAAATTTGTCACATAAAAAAACTCAGTTGTCTTTCTGAATGATCCTTTCAATATTTTCTTTAAAGAAATTATCTGGTGGAGAGACCCCTTGTTTATGCTTTTGAGTTCCACGAAGGAGATCATGAACAGCCTTTGCTTCTTGGAATATGCAGCTTTTGAAGCCACGTGTTAGCTAGTTGCTTATGGTGCCTAACTGGGAATGTGAATACAAGGCTGACTACTTCTGAAAGATGAAGAACAACTTTAAATCTCAGATTTAAGAATTATACTCTAATGTTAATCCACCTTTAAAATGTCAATTAAATATTTTTTCTGCATTTTTCTGAGTCCTTACAGATATTTAGGCAATATTTTTGAACAATAATTTTTGGATATCTGAATAGTGATTGTAAACTTTCTCCTATTCACATGCAAAAATAGAAGAAAAAATAGATCTATTGAAGAACGTTTTATAAAAAAGGAAATTACAGTAATGATTTGTAAAGTTCTGAAGTAACTGTTCAAAATGAATTCCTATTTAGGCTGTCACAACCTGAAAAAAAATCTAGATAGCTACAATGTAGATATCCCTAATAAGCAAGTTTTTTAAAATCATGAGCTAAGGTTCTTGTATGTTATAATACCGGCAATAGTTGCACAGTTTCACTGTAGTTTTAATTCCTGGGTTTTTTTCAGCATTCCTTCCTTCCTCCCTCCCCACCTCACCCCAAACAAGTACTTCTGTCATAAATGCTAGCTTTTTAGATTAATCTCCTTGATGGTATTAATCTCCTTCAATACACTATATTACCCTTTATAAGAGAATGTCTGTAATTCAGACACCCTACATTCTCATTGCGACAGGAATGAACAAAGTATAACAGAAGAGCAATATGGCAGTGATAATACACAAATTAATTTCAGATGGATTGTATATTCTTGACATTTGCTGTTTCATGAGAAATTAGATTAAACTAGACATGCAAAATTCACAAGTGATTATTTGAAGTCCGGTTTGTGAGGTATTGTAGTGGAAAGCTTTTTGGTAAGAACTGAATCATACCAACAAGTCAGTGTTTCAGCCCTCTAATTCCAATTGTTGGTGGTTAAAACATGGTTTAAGTGTAATGAGCTAAAGAGGTTGATTTTTGTTTGTGCGGAATTGTAAAATTTCAGTGATTTCATATAATTTAAATGTGATTTATTTGTAATAAGCATGAATATATCCAATTTGATCTCTGTCTGTATCAATATAGTGGAGAAGAAGCCTGACTCGTAATTATTTGTGTTATACATTGGCAAATTAGATATAATAGCAAGAAATAAGCATCCTAAGTAAAGACAAAATTTCTTACCCCTAGGAAGTAGGAAAAATTTTCTGTGCAATGCTTTCTGTGATAAACACCTCTTCATAGTTCACAGACTGTGGAAATTATTATGTCACAAGAATACCTATGGGATTGCCTTGATAGTTGTATAAAAGCAGTGGGGAAGAATATGGAAGAAAGCAGGAAATGAAGGAACATGTGGTCTATTGGGAAAATACAGCAATTGAAGGGTAAAAAGCAAGTCTAGAGGACAAGAGCTGTGTGTAAATTTGGATGAGAAAAACTGAGCGTCAGAAAAATTTCAAAAACACAAGTGGTTTAAATAATTAATGATTGAAGGGAATATTATGAGACAAAGATAAAATGAATGGAACAGATGGAAATATGGAATGTGACAGGCAAAATACAAAGAACAGAAATTAAATATCAGTTGACCATTCAACAGCAGCACTTAAAATTTATAGGTAAGTCAGGGATAGCCAAAAAAGGGCTTTGTATGAGTTCTGGGTTCATCTTGAGGATACGTAGTTCTAGCAGGATGTATTGAGTGAAAGACAGATTTTGGTCTTTTGTATAGAGAGGAAAAAAAAATGAAAATTATGCATGGTAGTGCATTTCAGCCTAGCTTCATCTTCTACTCTACAAAAGCATACATGGTGTGCCTTACAGTTGCCATGGAAAGTACTGTGGCTTTGCACCTCTGTCCACTTCAGCATGAAATCAATCAGTGAAAATGCTTCTAAGTGTACACTGGTCCTTTCAGACTTGTCTGGAACTTTTCTTTTCTTTTCTTTTCTTTTCTTTTCTTTTCTTTTCTTTTCTTTTCTTTTCTTTTCTTTTCTTTTCTTTTCTTTTCTTT